>SNQJ01S0001053.1:359761-386381 GCA_010110895.2 Picea sitchensis
TCTTGAGAGACTTTGGGTGAGGCCAATCTTGCATAGCTTCAATATTTTTAGGATCCACCCTGACGTCGTCCTTGCCAACTAGATGACTCAAGTACTCTACTTCTGAGGCGCCAAAAGCATATTTATACTATTTTAGGAAAAGTTGGTGCTGAGAGAGTAGATGGAGAACTCGATCCGCATGAGCAAGATGTTCCGTCTAGGTCTTGCTATAGATGAGGATATCATCAAAGAAACATAAGACAAAATGATGAAGAAAAGGATGGAAGACATGATTCATGAGGATTTGGAAGGTGGAGGGGGCATTACACAAGCCAAAGGGCATGACCAAAAACTCATAGTGGCCCTCATGAGTTCTAAAGGCAGTCTTGAGAATGTCTACCTCTTTCATACGTATCTGGTGGTATCCCGAATGAAGATCAAGTTTAGTAAAGAATTGGGCACAACTCAGTTCATCCAAGAGGTCATCAATGAGAGGAATGGGAAATTTGTCTTTAATGGTAAGTTTGTTGAGGGCACGGAAGTCAGTACACATTTGCCAAGAACCTTCTTTCTTCAGGACCATGACCACAGGAGAAGAGTAGGAGATCGTACTAGGGAAGATAACGCCTGCATTAAGGAGTTCCTAGACCATTTTCTCAATTTCATTTTTTGGGGAAAAGGGGTGATGATACAGATGGATATTGGGAGGAAGGATTTCGGGTACAAAGGGAATGGAATGATCATGAACACCACATGAAGGAGGGAGACCCTGGGGAGTGGAAAAGACCACTTGATGTTTAGAAAGGATGGCTTGGAGGTCTTGCGGCACCGAGTGTGTTTATGTTGCTTGTATGGCATGGAGTTGAGTAATAACACCAAAATGACCCTTTTTGAGCATCTTTTCCATGCGATGGGAACTAATGATATCAGGTGAACCGACGGTGATGCCTTGGAACTTATATTGGTGCCCCTCCTAGTAAAATTGCATGGTTAATTCCTTAAAATCCATGAGAATGGGACCCAAAGTCCTTAGCCAGTCTGCACCCAACACAATGTCACAACCACCCGTGTTGATGGCAAACATATGAGATTTCAAGTGGTAGTCACCAATTTGGAGACACACATTTTCAAAAATCCCTCCACATTTCATGGAGCCACGATTGGCAATCATGATTTCGAAATTATTGACAACATGAATGTAGCAATTATTTTCTTGGGAAATCCGACGATGAATAAAATTATGGGTGCTTCCACTATCAACCAGAATGATGACCTTCTGATGCTTTATGTAACCGATTAGCTTGAGGGTTTGGGGAGCAGAGAAGCCAGTGAGAGCATTGAGGGAAATGACCTGTTCTACTTCGAGAGGGTCTGAGGGATGGGTTATGTCGGGGGTTTCAGGTGACTTAGACACAAGGGGAGTTTCAATATCCTCTTCCAAAATATCCTTGGAGATGGCCATAAACAACTTTTGTTCCTTACACTTGTGGCCCGGGAAATATTTGTCACTACAATTATAACAAAGGCCTTTGAGTTGGCGTTTAGCCATTTCATCCCTGGTCAATTTTTGGATCTTTAGTGGAGTGGAGGGAGTAGTGGGATTTACTGGTTTAGGGCAAGGGATAAAGGAGGGTTTCCGATTTTGAGAAGATACAACTTATTGTGCTTCTTTATCTCTTTTAGTAGCCTCCACCCAACTCTGAGGATGAGCCATGAGGACATGGTCCCGAATCTCATCCTTGAGGCCACTGATAAAACATTCTCGAAAAAAGGCATCTGACATGCCCTCTGTCTGAAAAGCCAGGCACTCAAAGGAAGCTATAAAGTCTTCCACTTTCCCTGATTGTTTCAACTTTGTCAAACGGCCCAAATGGTTGGTGTCAGTGTCAAAGTGTTCATAAAGCTCAGCCACAAAGTGTGTCCAAGCCTTATACCCTTGACAAGAAGTTTTTCTCCATTGCCACCATTGCCAATGTTCTTAATCTAGATGGAGAACACCATACCGGAGTTTGTCCAAGTCATCTGTAATGTCTTATACAGAGAAATAATGTTCCATTTGTGTTACCCAACCAGTGGGGTCCGAGCCATCAAATTTGGTCACATCCACCCACGGAAGGCGTAGGTCACGTTGAAAGTGATGGTTTTGAAAGTTATGGGGATGAGAGGAATGTTCACCTTTAGTATGTGGAAGGGAGGAAGAGGAAGGGTTATCTGTAGGGATATGCAGTTTGGTGCAGAGTGACAAAAAGTAGATTCAAGCTGGGCGGTGAGTTCTTGTTTGATTTCCTCCATTGAGGACTGCATGGTTGTATTGATGGTGGTAACATTGGAACTGAGTTGTTTCAATTCTTGTTGGGTCTTGATGAGACTTGATTGCAAGGTGTTGAAGTGAGATTCCAAGTCTTGGCTATGGGTATAGGCCATGAGGATGGGGGAACTGAAAAAGGGGTGGGCAAGGTCAAAAATTTTGCCAAAAAATGATATGTATGAATGTGATAAGGGCGAAGAGATGAATCCAATGGAATAGGTCTCAAATAATGGGGAAAAAAATTCCAAACTTTTTTTTTTTATTATTACACCGGCAGAGTTATACTCCGGTATGAATAATACTGCAGAGAGGAAATTCCCAAATGCTTAACCATAAAGAAATGTGTATTTACTTGGCAACCTGAACATAGTTGCGTGGCAATAGATCTTGTCTGTTTTAATTTGTTTATGTTTCTGTCCCTAAGGTTTAGGTATTCAAGGGTTCTACAGACAAGGGTTTCCCTGTGCTATAGCTCTTTGATATATGTGTGGGGTACAATAGTAGTACTCGGCCCAATATCTCAGGGCACTAACTAGGGAGGATAGACTGTACCCTTAGCCATACTACCCGACTACCTAGGTACTAGAGAGTATCTTCTAGAGTGTTGTTCTCGGTGGAACTATAGCAGTTAGGCAGCCAATTGATTTATCTAAAGAGGGCTTCAGTAAATCTAGGTCGATCTGTACACAGGTGTTGTCTGATGTGATACCACTCAAAGGGGTACCAACAGGGGTTACAAGAGTGGCCAACAGATGTGCGCTTAAGAACCACTTGTATTTCCTGTGTGTATGAATCCCTTAACCACGGGTTTATGCATGTAACGAAAGATCTCTATGGCTTAAAGACGTTGGAATATGTATCTACCCTTGAAAAAAAATTACCCATAATTTCTGCCAAGGAAAGTTATCTGATACCACTTGTAATATACCAGATATAAAAAGTATGCAGAACAAAAATAAAATTCTAGAAATGGCAGAATAACAACAATATAACCAGAATAATCACCACAATAACACTGAAATGATATAAGAATAACAACAGAAATATCACTTTGATTCTGAGAGCAATGTTCATGGGCCTCTTCGAGGGGGCAACCTCTAGTCGAGCAGAGCTCTATTACAATAATCTCCAAGCTAGGGTTCTCATACCCTTGACTCCTATTTATACTAAATATGTCTATCAAAAGAAGCATCTAGAGGAAGATCCTTCTAGAAGCGGAAGCTTCTATTAGGTCTTCTTACATTTGGCTTATTCTATTTTATTGCAAGGCCTTATTAATATTGAACTTTATTACATCCGAATATATTTTTCTATCTATGTGCAGGTTAGGACCCTAACACACTACTCCTTGGGGCACATTCATGTATGCTGAAATTCCCTTTGGATTGATGAATGCAGGAGAAACCTTTTGGCGAGCGATGGACATTGCCTTTATTTGGAAGACAAATTTGTAGTCATCTATCTGGATGACATTACAATGTTCTCCAAATCTGACAAAGAGCATTGTCATTATTTGAAGAAGGTCTTCCTAAAGTGCAGAAGGTTTGGTCTCTCTCTCAATCCTAAGAAATCTTTGTTTTCTATGAAGGAAGGTAAATTATTGGGGCACATTGTGTCAGCAGAAGGGGTAAGAATTGATCCAAGCAGAGTAGAGGCCATCCAGACCTTATCTTTTCCTAGATCTAAGAAATAGGTTCAGGATTTCTTGGGTAAGACCAATTTTCTAAGAAGGTTCATCTCTAACTTTGTTGAATTAGTGAAGTACATTACAACCATGCTTAGAAAGGGAAATGAGGTGAAATGGACTCTTGAGTCTAGATATTATTTTGACCAAATAAAAAAGGATTTCACTGAAGCACCTGTGCTCATCATCCCTGACTATTCTAAGGAATTTCTGATATTTTATTTTTCCTCATTTGACACATTGGTTGTTGTTTTTCTACAGAAAAATATAGAGGGGTTAGAGAAGCCTATTTCATTTTTTAGTAGAGCATTGAGGGATGTAGAAATGACATATCATATCATGGATACAGAGGAATATGCTTTGGTCAAATCCCTCAAGTCTTTCAGAATATATGTTCTGCATTAAAAAATTGTTGCATATGTCCCTTCAACCTCAGTGAAAGAGATATTGATCCATCTTGACATAGAGGGGATTAGAAGCAAATGGATTGCTAAAATTATGGAATTTGACCTTGAAATAAAGCCCACTAAATTGGTGAAAGGCCAAGGTTTAGCCAGGTTGTTGGCTGAATCAAATTGCAAAGCCTTGGGGGTTAATGTCATGAACATAAACTCATAAAATCAGCAAGCTAAGATTGCTGATAAAATATCTCATGTCAGCCCAAGCTTGGCAGAATGCACTTGGTATAAAGACATCATGCATTTTCTGCATAAGTTGCAGCCTCTTGGTGGCTTCGACAAGAACAAGGTGAGAGATTTGAAACTCAAAGCAATCAAATATTGTCTCATTGATCAAGTTTTGTATTGGAAATATCCTCTTGGAGTTCTTTTGAGATGTCGAGATCCACAGGAGGCCTAAAGAGCCATAACATATTTTGATGATAGATTCTGTGGGGGCCATCCTTTTTGGAGGACCATAGATTATAAGATCCTCAGAGCTAGGTATTTATGGCCTATCCTCTTTACTAATGTTTGTGCAAATATTAGAGCTTGTGTCAAATGCCAAAAGTTTTCTGGAAAGCAACAACTCAAATATTTTCCTTTGAAACCTGTGGTGGTTTCTGGACCTTTTCAATAGTGGGTTCTTGGCTTCATTGGAGATATCCACCCAGCCTCAAGTGGTCAACACAGGTGGATTTTGACTACCAATGATTATTTCACCAAGTGGATAGAATCCATTCCTACAAAGAGTGCCTCCCACAAGGTAATCATTAGCTTCCTTGAAGATATCATGTCCAGATTTGGTTGTCCAAGCAGGATTGTTACTAACAATGTTGCCTCCTTCAAAGTTGAACCATTGATCAAGTTTTGTGAACAATATGGGATTACATTAATCCATTCTACTCCTTACTACCCCCAAGGAAATGGTTTGGCAGAGTCCTTTAACAAGACCCTCATAAAGATCATCAAGAAATTGTTAGAAGACAACAAGAAAGCATGGGAATCAAAGCTAAAATTTGCATTATGGGCTGACAGTATTACAACAAAGAGGTCACTTGGTGTTTCCCCTTTTCATCTTGTATATGGGGTTGAGGCTATATTTCCTACTCATATTTCCTTGCATGTGGCAAAATTCCTCCAGAACTAACAAGGAGAACCTGATGAGATGGTCAGGAGGATACAACAGCTGGTAGAAGTACAACAGACTAGGGAGTAGCTACTTGATAAAGCTCAGGACCATCAGCAGAAGATAAAACGAGCCTTTGACAAGAAGGTAAGAAAGGAATATTTTCAGCTGGGTGATCTAGTGCTCAAGTGGGATGCACCCAAGCAAGACAAAGGAAAACATGGTAAATTCGAAGCCTTATGGATTGGTCCTTTCAATATTTCTTAAGCATTTTCAAATAACACTTATAATTTGCAAAACTTGGAGGATTCTGAAGTTTTGGGTGGCCCTATCAATGGGCACTTTTTGAAAAAATATTTTTCTTAATCCATGATTGGTTTTTCATCCATTGTAGATACCACTTTCTCTTTGATTTCTGTTTGAATAAGTGACCCCATGAACCAAAAGCTAAGGCACTGAAACTGCTTGTTCTTGGCAGCTCATAGGGAGCATGCCATCCCCTATGGAGCCAACAATGTTATCACATGAAGTTGTTGTCAATGGTCGCATGAAATTGTTGTTAATACCTCAGTTTGCACCCTTTCCCCATATCTCTCTTTTTTTCGTATGTCATTCCCAGAGTTTTATCCCTTCTGACTAGTAAAGTCGATTTCCTTTTGGTTTAAGGACCTAGTTTCTCCTGGTGTCTTGCTTGACTGAATCTCAGCCCAAAGTTTTTTTGTTTCTCTCGAAGGATAAACACTTATCAGGATTCAGGTTCAAAGTACTGGTCACCTGGTTTGCCTGAGCTCACATCAAGTCATCCAAGTCCTTTGCTGATACATATGACAGCCATGAGCACAAAGCGCAACGGTCAAAGTCAATCGTTTTTGGGCTCGAAACACAGAAAAATAGGCAATGTCATGTTTCAACAGTGGAGATCCCATGACCATTCAGATCAATGAACATGCTTCATTTCGGGGCCGCAACATGCTCAAGCGTTAAAATCCTTGAGCGGGCTGAAATATAAATCAAGATATTGCAGGAGAGCTACGTGGTGGAAGGTGGTGATTTACGGGCCCAAAAGCAGTGTGGGTCCAAACCGGTTTCGAAGGCCCCAAAATCATTTTCTCATTTAGCGTTGAATCCAATAGCATCACATGGTCTCCCCCTAGTCGTCAAGCCTCGTCTCGATCCTGAGGAGAAATCAGTTAATGAACAAGGATTGGTGGTTGAAACCTTGGCTCACTCCATAAATAGAAGGCATGGAGGGTTGGTTGTGGAGATGGAACTGTCATCTCGAGGTACTACAATGGACAGTTTTTCCTACATGCCCATGTTTATCTGAGATTGCATTTGACAAAAATATACACACATAGTCTGACAGAAGGATGCACAGATGAAGAGCCTTGGACGGGATGGCTAGATGACTCTCCTAGTGGTTGTCCATTGATCTGAGTATAAATAGATCAGTTTAAGAATTTGTTGAGGTCGATGGTTGAGCAGAGCTCCCTATTTTGTAACAGTTTGATAGCAGAGTTGTGCTCTGGTTATGTATGAGACCTGAGACTTTCTCATTAATAGAAGTCGGTTTATTTCATTATCTCGTTTCCTCTTGTGTTGAAATAATCATGCATGGATGATCCAGACGAGATGTTGTGGTTGTATTCTGATGGAGGTTTGATTATAATGCTACTATGATATGTTTCGGTATTTTAAACTTAAGTTCAAGAGTGTTCTTGCACCTGTGTTTCTCTTCACCAAGCTACTTGAAGGTCAGATGCCTATCGAAGCCTTGACCACTTCCCTCACTAAGTATTCCTTCTTCTCACCTTTAGCCTTAAACCACTGACTGAAGTTAATGAGAACCTCATTTTCTTATGCATTGCTAGTCCAGTTTTCTATGTTAAAACATTCTTACGTTGAGCTTTGTCCATTTGACCTCCAATCATAAACCTTCCTCCACAAAACATTTTTTATGGGTATCGGTCTTATCCTCCTGCAATCTGAGGGTGAATCTCATGCTAACACAAGGTTTGAACTACTTTTATTCCATCTGCCACAAATGTCATAGTGTCTTTCTTTAGGTCAATCATTGCACATTTGTCATAAGCCCAATCAATACCAACTAGTGCAGGATAAGGGTCCTTATCCCCCATGATTTCAATCACCTCAAAATCAGCTACAATCTTCACTCCTGTAACATCTATTTCCACATTCTCCAATCTTCCTATTGGGAAAATACAATATTGATTGGCCATTCTTAACTGGATTGGGGAATATGTCAACTGATGTTTTCCAAAGGCTTCCCAAGTCTTTTTAGGCAGTATATTAAAATCATATCCTAGATATAACATAACACCCTTAATCTCAAACTCATCTAGCTGGGATACTAATCTAAACTCTTTTCTAGTTCGTACTTTCCTTCTCTGCACTCTTTGAGTATTCTTCTCAGGAAGATTAGTCCTTATTCATGTTTCTGGAGATTCTTCATTCCCTATAACTAGGTTCAATGCATTTCACAACTTCTCTGTCAACTGGTCATTCCCAATAATATCAGAGAATAACTAAAACCAAAGGTCAACTACATTTTGTGGTTGCTCAGGTTGTCTCATCGGGACTACAGGGTTTCTGGGTGCAGAAGGTGAAGCAGGGAATTGCGTGATCCTAAGGTAAATGATAGGTTGATTGGGTTTCTCTTACATCTCAGGGCCAAGGATATTCTGAAATACTTCTTTGGTTTTTTTAAAGAATAGCTTATGTTTCAAGGGATCATACATATCCTCCTTAGGAGCTGCTTTCTGAATCTGAGGCAAATTTTCAGCATCTGCACCAGTCTTTTCCCCTCCTTGAGTAATGATATTAAGGTTGGGAAGTTCCTCTTTAATAACTCTCTTTATCTTTGAACTGATGAGTTTAGTTCCTCATTGACGTACCCGATCTTCCCATTTTGCAATTATTTTTGGACAATCTTTAGTTGCGTGCGTATTGGTTCTGCAGTGAGAACACCATGACCACCTCATATGAGGAAAATCTCTAGCCATGTGGGCTTTCTCATCACAGTTGTAGAATCTACTTGGTCCTCTTCCCCCTATTTTTCCTCCTCTGAAGTCTCCTCCCGCTCCACCTCCTCGACCTCTTCCTGGTCCCTGAGGGGTTTCATTCACCCTGAATGTTGTTTGAACTAACATGTCCACCACTGCATCAAGTGATCTACATTGATTGGTAGTATGTGTGGTAGATGCGCAAAACTCGCAGTGCATATTATTTGATATTGTTGAATACTTATGTATAATGGGGCATTGTCTTGTCCCATGCCCATGTATTCAGAAAATCTCACAATACTCAACTAATGGCGTTGCTTGACTATCTGGAAAAGCATGATATGGGGTGGGGTTATGGAATGGTAAATTCGCAGATACTTTCACAAATCCTCCCATGGGTCTTGATGAAGGTCTCATCGGATTTTGAGGAGGTCCCATTCCCTTCATTCATGGACATTCCTTCACCAGATGTCCTTCTGTGTAACATCCGGTACACCAGACCTACGGTCATCCTGGTCTAGGTATTGTCAATTCTTGAATATTCTCTGTAAGCGTTGATATTTTCCCTTATAGTTGCGCCAAATTTTCATCTATTGGGGGTGCGGTCACTCTCAGGATCCCTGAATATCCTTCCATGGCTTCAATCTTCATTGATTGTTCCAAGGCATCTGTCAAAGTGGCTATCCACTATTGCGTTAATGAAATATGTGTCAAAGGTAGAAATCCATGAATATACCATTCTCTTTGATGTTCCTCATGAATTGTATGTGCTAACCTCCCTATAGCATCTTTAAACTTCTGGCTATATTCCCAGGCTAATTCACCTTCCCTTTGATGAATCTCACGCAACTCAGATAGAGCTTGTTGTTTTGACTAAGGTAACTTAAACTCCGTTATGAACTGTGTTCGTACCTGGTCAAGTGTGAATGCTTGAACTTTTATTCCAGGCACTCCTAGCTCAATAACCTTCATGTACCCTTTGAGAGAACGACCTCTCAAGGTAGTCTGGAACTCCACCAATTTATTCACATCCAGAGTCCCTCTGGACCTCCAGATTGTTTCACATAAGAACCAATGTTGTTCAACATCTTCGTCTCCCTTACCCAAAAATTCTTGGTATTGAGCAATCAAACCTCATGCGTTACCAACCATTGTTGATCTTGTTGCTCCTATCAAAATAAAACCTAACAATCCTAGTTGCGACCTACCAGGGGATCCCAATATCCTACCAGTACTCTCAATTTATGTTTGTGACTGACTAACTGACTGCACTGAAATAGAAATAACATAAGAAGGTAATATATAATTTACCGCTTGTATAGAAGACACTTGGCGTATCAGTGATTCGGGGATGGCGCAAATAGCTTCGGGGTGGGTTTATTTGATCTAGGGGGTCTCGTTCTCATCCTCTGGGGAGGTATATTCAGCCAGATTCCTGATCTTTCCTGGCATCGGGGTTGAATATTCTCTTTCTTCTTTAATATCCAGGCCAACTTCCTTCTCCCTTACTTCTGCACCTTCTCCTTCTTGTCCACCCTCCTCGAGACTTCTTTCTCTCTGCGCTTCTCTCTCACTTAATATTTGACTGTCCAGTGTTTCCTGTCTTCTCATATTCCACAACTCTTCCATCTGTCCTTCCTCTACTTCTCTTGGTATGACTTCTTTCCGCAACCTCTTGGACTGTTTTACTTCTTTCTTTATCTTACCGCGCCACCAGTTCTCAACTATGGAGACTCTTTTCAAGGCTCGCTCATCTCTTGAGTCCATTTCTTACTACTCCACCCCATTTTTCAAAGAACCCTCTCCCCTCTCTCAGGTCATGACTCCACCCAAAACTAACCCCACCCCAAGCGAGGGTGTTTGCGTTGCCATCTCAGTTGGGGACATAGTCAATATCCCCTCTTCTATCAAGAAAACCTTGATTCACAGGGGGATTTATCTCAACAGTCTTCCCCTTACGTCTTTCTTGAAATCTGCTTCTGCCCATGAAAAATATTGGTGATTCGCAGCTGCAAACTCAATAATATATCCTTCTAGTTTTGTCTTGACCCGGAAATCGATTTCTTGCATTACTGGACTATCCAGCTGACAAAGTGTTGCGATATTTCTTGTATCCCAAGAACATGTCTTCTTGACTCTTTCTTGGAATTTCGTAGCTTTTTGGAGCCTATATATCCAGTGGAAAAGTTCTTCTAGGAACTTAACCCAAAATATCTTGTACTAGTCGCTCGATCTTTCTGAGTAAAAGACTACCTCCCATGTATCTTTCACATATTTTCCTCTCAGCTCCGCTTCTTTCCATATGAAGGCGTCACAATTTCTCTCCTACCAGTGGTGAATATTATATCTAAGAATCCACAGAAGAATTCTCTCTACAGGTTCCCTTTTAACGCAGGTCCCAACAATGGAACCATTTTGTTGGCGCAGAATTGATCAAAGCAGAGTCCTTCTCAGGTTACCAACAAAAGGTACCGTGTAGTCTAGAGCACTGGAATTTTCATCTCCTATGAAGAGAATAAGTCTCACCCGAGGTGCAGCCAAGACAGAAGGATAGGGAAGGGTAAGAAGAATACTTAGGTGGGTTCCCAGAACCTTCAAGATTCACCATGATCTTGTGCAAGATAGACTAACTACAAAACGGATCTGAACTCATGCATACTGGAACTAAAGATACTTAAGTTGCAAAAAGAATTCATACACAGATATATCATATGGATCTCATCAAGAATAAATAAGTATTGTAAAGATACAATGCATAAGCATAAACACAAAATGACACATTATATTTGAAAATTTGGGGTCCTTCTTCATCTATTATCTTCATAACTTATTGAATACAATCTCAGAGATACAGATTGGTACTCTGTTATAGACTTCTGACTCTAGACTCATGTCACAGAGCTCTTTCTACACAAAACTATATACATATTGTATTTACAGAACCTTTTCTCAACTAAAACCCAACAACAACATCCGACTAACAACATCAAAACTCAGCTTATCAACACTATCCAACCCAACTCAACCCTTTTACAATAGTATTCATCTGATATATATGCTCAGTGGGATCTTCTAGATTTGGGCTTGCATGCTTTCTTGTTTTGTTGTAACTTCTTTTGGCTTGTTGGTGTTTGTTGTCCCTTTCCACAACCAATTTTTGTTTCTTTTCCTTGCTCCACTGTCCAACTTATTTTGTAGTTTGCACCACTCGTATTAAATCAAAACTGGGAATGTAGTCCTTATTGCGTAGCTTCAAATCCAAAAATGAAGGGCCCAACAATTGCGATATTTCGCTCATTCTGAGAGTGAATCACAAAGAAGACAAAATTCCCCATCTGAGAGATGACCTTCCTGCATTACTTGGTAGAGATCGAGGAAATAGCACTAGGTGGGACTGGCTCGGGTATCCTATACATTTTTTTGTTCAAAGTAATAATAACTCTATGAGGTCTAGACTCATATACAACATGGAATTTCCATAAATATTGTTGGCCCAAAAGAACATTACAAACTTTGAGATGGGAAACATCACACAATACCTCATTTTTGAAGGGCTTGATGTCATATGATAGGCAACATTGTTGGCTGACGCGAATGGCGCTTCCTTGGTGGAGCCATCCTATGGTGTAGGGCTACGGGTGCGTTATTTTTGGCAGGGAGAGTCGCTTGAAAACCTATGTTCATATGAGGTTCTTCTGGCTACCTCTATCAATGATGAAGTGTAGTGGGGTACCCTTCACCCACATCTGTGAATGAAAAAGGTGCTCAACTTCCTCTGGATCATCTGCTTCACCGAGTTGGAGCTTGGTGGTTGCAACGGTAACACTGGGTTCTACGTCAATGATCTGTCTCCCCCTTTCTGGTTCTAACTCAGAGTCGAAACCCACATCTGATTCAGAGGCCTTCACCTCAACCACCAACGACTACTTTGAGTGGAAATCAACAGTGTTATGCCAAGGGATATTATGGAAGTCGCACGACTTCCCGGTATCTTTCTTTGTATTTTTAGTGTCCTTTTCTTACATCCTAGACTGGTTTTCCTAAGGCGGTCCATATTTTCTTTGTCCTTTGTTCTGTAGGTTGGGGCCTCTCTTTCCTGGCTTTTTCTATGAGCAGTTCCCAAGCCCAAATTGTCGCACCTTTTTTTTGAGCTTCTACTCAATTTTGATGGTGTATCAGTAGGTCGCGCCCAATTTTGATATGTCCAGAAACTTCATTTCATCCTGGATGTATCTATGCATACCGTCGTGATACTTGAGCACTAGATGTCACTCAGAATATTTGATACCCAGCTTGGTGCGCAAGGTATGGAAGATATTTGTGAAATCGGGCATTTCTTGGTCTCTTTCATGTTGCGGTGTGGTCTATTTGTTGTACAGGTTGTCATAACTTCCAACATGGTATTATTGTTCCCTAATAACATCCCTGAAGGACTCCCAGGTGACTGTGACTGTAAATAATAAGGTTTCCTTTGTTTCCTTCTACTCACATAAAGTTTCCCACCAATATTTGACATGGGGAACGACTTTGAGGAGCAAAAAAGTAATATTTTCTCTATTCGAGAAGTTATGGACAGAGAAATACCCTTCTAGCAGATTCACCCATTTTTCTACAGCATCGACATCTATCTGACCTTCTTGTATTTTCGCAAAACTATCCATCATCTTGTTCCTTTGTTGCGTGAGGGCTTCCTCGAGAAACATTTTGAAGGGATATATTGTCCCAGTTTCCTTCTTTTCTCATGCCATGAGAGGTCACTTGGGCATGAGAGAGATTTTTTCCTCAAGCGAAACAAGCTCGAGACCCAATTCTTTGTACCCTGGCCTCATTGGGGACATGTATTAAGAACGACAAGGAGAATACCGCTCTGATACCACTGATCTAGATTTTATGAGAAGAATGAAATGAATATACATTATTATCAAAATATTATTAACACAAAATAACATATATACAGTAAAATTAGTTTCTATTTTATAAGGAAATAAGCTAAAACTCTAAAATGTAGCAGAAAACAAGCTTGCTAGAATGGTGGCGGCTTATCTCTGAGAAGAGATGTGACGGTTGCACTTATTCACAAGAAGATGATCACAATGAGGCTCTGAAGGAATTTTTACAATAAACAGGAATGTCAAAAACCCTAGACATCCAAAAACCTAACCCTAGGAGATGAAGCGCCAAAATTCATGTGGGCCCCGTTTGGGTAAGTTAGTACATCAACTTCCCAGGGTCGTAGTTTTTGCATACAATATTCGTTTAGGTGCACAATAGCTCGTTGGAAAGGTCTATATGAGGAATACACATGTTACCGTCAGATTATGACTCCATGTACATTTTGACTGTGGCGAGCCCTAAAAACGTTGTTTACGGCCTCAAAACGGCCCCGAAAGTCAGGGACCTGAAAACTAGGAAAAAACTACCAAATTGGAAAATTGCCAAAATGAGCCAGTTGGAATAGGTGGGAGGCCACCGTCACCCATCTGGATCAATATTGTCATTCATATTTCCTGCATCTTCTCCTTTTAATATGTGCGACAAATGGTCAAATATTGTATTTAAGTTTCTTGGTTTCACAATCACTTCAAAATCATACTCCAGAAATAATAACAACCATCTGCATATCTCCCCCCCCCACCCCCCGCCCCCCCCAACATTGGCCTATTGACTAAGTATCTCATCGTGCAATGATTCGTGTACATATTAAAATGTGATCCCAACATATAATGTGTAAACTTATGTAGTGCATACACCATTTCGAGTCCTTCACACTTTGTAGTAGTGTAATTATGTTCAGTAGTTGACAACTTTCTGCTGGAAAATGCGATGGGATGGTCCAAGTCTCCTTCCCCTGGCTGAGTTATAACTATGCCTAACGATATAGATGATGCATCTACGTGAACATGGAATTCCTTCTTCCATTCTAGAAATACTAAAATTGGCGTTGTAACCAGTTTTTGCTTCAAGGTATCCAAACTTTGTTGACATTCCTTGTTTAATTGAAACTCGACCTCCTTTTTCAGCAAATTTTCTAGTGGAGCTATGATATGTGTGTATACCCTAATAAAATTTGTGTAGTACCTTGTATGACCCAATGTTACTCAAATTTTTCTCACTCAATTAGGTGGTGGAAGATCAACAATAAAAACAATCTTCATAGGATCAACCAAAAGTATTTTTTTACATACTACATGACCCAATAGGATACGAAATGGTGCGCATGAAATACACTTCTTCAAGTTCAAGGAAATCTAGGACTGTCTGCATCAATCCAACATCAATCATAGAGTTTCAATATGGTCCTTCAACAAATTGAACATTGTCCAATCATCCAAATATACGTCTACTAATTTATGAATAAATTCTTTAAAAGTCACAACAATAACTTGGGAAAATACTGCTAGTGCATTTTTCAATCCAAAAGGCATGATTGTATACTAATAACATCACCATTCCATTGAAAATGTTGTCTTATTCCTATCTTCCCGCGTGATATTAATTTGGTGATACCCATAGAATCCATCAGTAAATGAGTAAGCTTATTGTCCTCCTACATTCTCCAAAAATTCATTTGTAATCGGGGTAGGAAACAGGTCATGTAAGAAAGCATCATTCAATTTCCACAAATCCATGCAAATTCTGATTCCAAATATTTTCTAGTCATGGATCACCATCAGGATGATTCATTCTGACTCTGGGACAAGTTCAATAATCCCAGCTTCCAACATCCTATCTATTTCTACTTTCATTTTTTTCTTGTATACTAGGTTCAATTGGTACAGTCTCTACTTCACTGGCTTGGCATATGACTTCAAAGGGATCCACATCTCCCCTATCTACCCAACAATCCCTTTCATTTCTGAAAATGTAGTTGGGAAAAGGTCTTGGTATTCACGCAGTAAATCAAGAATCTTATCGACAGTTTCCTCACTCTAGTAATCTCCAATGTGTGTGAACTTGGGATTATCCTTTGTACCAATATTCACCTTGTGTATTTTCAACAACTTTTCATACTCAACAGATTCAATATTGAGCCGCTCTATTGTGCACTCTCCTTCGGTTTTCGTCCCTTGCAAATTTATCGGATCTTCATCCTCTTGGTATTCTCCAGCAACATTATAGTATTCCAAAACCTTTTGAACATTCATAGCATATCTAGACACACTACATAAGGGTTACTAGTCCCATCAAGTCTTCTGATGTAAATATCTCATCTTTTATAATATGTAGAGTTGTGTTGACAGAAGGGTACTTATCATCTTCAAAATTGAAATTTACCTTGAATTTGTGAGTCAAATCTTCCTAGTTTGTTGTTCCTTTGTCTACTTCCAATTTTGTATACTAGTTCTTTGGGATCACATCCATAGTTTGTACAAACAAGTGCATCCATTCCTGCTTAGGTACTGAGCTCCATGTCTTGGTGCACTGTGTAATATGATCTTTAGGGAAACTCAACCTAGCATACTTTTATGTAATATATTCAGTTTATCTTTCAAACCTAGCTTGTAACAACCTTCTGCATTACTTCCAATTATCTATTCTATCCTTATGCGCATCCCACCAGCTTGCCGCAGTCACTTTCAGCGTGACATATCAAGCTAGCAATCTCTTTTGTTATGATATATACAATTCAAATTCTCTTACAATGGAATCTATATTTGTTAGTCCATCATTCTTCATGGGATCACATGCCTCAGCTCCAATCCAGTGCAATGTGAAGGTAATAAAAGCACATCTCCTTGTATATACTTCATGTAACCTTTGTTGCCAATTTTTCAAGGTTTATTCTAAATATGACATGCAATAACCAATACTTCGCCAACTGAATACACCCTCAATAGTAGGATTAACATAGTCATCCATCCACACACAATCACATTGTAGAGGTTATCAATTTATTTTCCCTTTGGCGGTTCCACATATTGTCTTCCTTCTGTGGGATCTAATGGCGTAGTAACTCTCAAGTCTCCTACTTCAAAGACCATTTGTCTCTTTTCAGATAATTAATGGTATGGTTATAAAAATCCCAATTGAGTCCAAATAACATTGGATTAGGTTTATTATCATCCACTATCTCTATTACTTCAAAATCTGTTGTGATGCGCACTCCATCGATATTAACATTCAACCATGTAAGTCTTCCAATCGAAACAATCTTGTGTTGATTTGCCAGCCTCAATTGAATAGGTGACCAGATCAACTTTGGTTTTCCCATTGTCTCCCATGTCTGCTTCGGAAGGATGTTCACATCATATCCTAGATCCAAGATGATATTATCCATAACATAGTCTCCTATCTGTGCATTAAGTCAAAATTCACTATTCGTCCTTTTATTGCATTGTACTTGGGTAACTACTCACTGTGAAATGGGTGCTTCTTTATCCTGTGCAAATTGGTCGATTTTATAATAAATTCCCCCTATGGACAGGTTGAACTCCCTTTGGATCGAGTTTCCTTCAATCCAAGACATAAGGAAAATAAATGGACACTAACTTCCCCTTAAGACTAATTTAAATGTGCATCTATGAAATCAGAAGAGAAAGAGAAAGATGAAAAGGTATATGGCTTACCTATTTACTGTAGATTGTCCTCGTTGCTCCAACTATTGAATTCGATCTCCAAGCTCCTGATGTGGAAGTAGCTATCATTGAAGAGACAAGACAATCGTCTTCTGCTACTATATATCATTAGACGAAATTAGATTTACCTATGCTGGACTTAAAAAAGACAAAGACAAACATTCATGAAATGAACAATGTAGACATTAAGAGAAATAAGCCAAGTTATATATTAAAAATGGAAAGAAATGGAAGATTTACAACCTCAATGATGATGTTGCAACAATTCCTCCAAGCTCTGATTTTTGCAGCCCCTTCTTGCATTACTAGATGATAGGTATGATGCTATGAACTACCTCCTCACAAGATCAAAGTTTTGACACTCTAAAAACCCTCCTCCCTCTTGAATTTCACAAGTTCAAAGGTATGATATTCAGGGATGATTTTAGGGGCTAAATTTCGCTCATGGGCTAATTTTCCATGGTTTTTTCCAAACAAATATTCATTATTCTAAACATGATTTTCCCAAATTCTATAGGATAAAATTATTTTACCTTAAAAATCACCAAAATTTTATATAAACTATATAAAATCCTTAGAAATTTGAATATTTTTACAAAAATATCATCAAACATTTTATAGTTGGCATATGAAGGATTAGTAATATTCACCAAGGTTTCTACATTTTAAAATAAATTTCCATCCTTAAAATGATCACTGATGATATTCCCAAGTTCCCCCTTTCACCTACGAATGACCTTTATTATATAGGAGTTTGAGGCACAACCACCATAGGGTATTTTGGGAAGATGGTTGAGGATTTAGCTCATGAGGTTGGGATTTATTTCCTAGTGATCCAAAAAGGATCCGGAGAAGACTAAGGATAAATCAGAATTGGTAGAAGCACCTCAGAAAGATCAGAATGGCCTTAGCAGGCAGAGAAAGGGAAAAAAATCAAAGTTATCAAGACTCAGTGAAATTGGCATCATCGCGAAGACTGCGCCACAAGCTTTCCAACGGTGTAAACGGCTCATCAAACGGAGTTACAGATCAAAATATATTTGTGGTCAAACTTTTGGTCAACCTATCCTAGTCAGCAAGGATGAGTAAGCATCTGTACTATTGACGTCAGCATCAGTGTGGATGACATAATCATCTGTACAGGGTAAATGCCACACACAAAGGATGACATGTGTCATGTTGATGTCAACATGATGATGTGGCAGCACCAGAGGCTTCCATGTGTCACTCGATTTTGGACTTTTCCGGTCAATCAATGGACCAATGGGAAAGTGCCACGTGGTAGTTCATACAACCATGTGGCATACTGTATAGCCACCCGACAGGTGACATGGCAGAGGTGACGTGGTTGTCCATGCAATGTGGTGATGTGGGTCAATGAAAGGTTTCCACATGGCAGAGGGAAAATGCCCAAGGACGCCCAACAACCGAAATTTAAAATGGGAAAAGGGGTTGGCTGGCACCAACCCCCCGTCTGTTAAGTTTATAACAAAATAGGTCACCAGATCTAGCAGGATCCTCCAAGCCAAACCATACTCCAAATTTAGCATGGGCCCAACAAACAAAATATATACTCCATGTATTAAAATGGAGGTCCATGGGCTTGACCCCGAAACCTCCTCCAACAAAGAACTTTAAATATATCCACCAACCAACAAGTCAAACGACCTCGTTGGCAAACATGCCCACGATTTTATTTACGAGTTTGTTTTTTCTAGATCTCGGGGGTCAAACCAGGGTGCACGACCATATGGATGGGGCACGAAAAATGAGAAATTTTCCATGAATTTATTACAGGTGGAGGCACAGAAACCAAGACAAATTTTCTTAAGGGCCTGAAAGTGCCAGACTCATTGAGGTGTGGAGATAGTCATTTTTGGGTAATTTGACGCCATTGTTGGCCCTTGGCCAAGTTTTGGGAGATTCTTTGTCATGTTGACCTATTTTGGGACTTCGACGGCCTGTCGAAGACGGAGCGCAAGACGAAGCAGAGATCACGGGATCTCGACCCCTTTTTGGGTCCTTTTTGGGATTTGGGAATATGTAATGGGTATGGTATGTCGCCCCATGGGCTTACCCATGTTTAGGCCTATTTTGTATGTATAAATTGAAGTCTAGGCAATGCAAGAAGTAGTTGAATAGTGCACAAGAGTGTGCAAGTTGGCTAAGTGCTAAGAGTTGGATCTGTGTGATCAAGAATTGTAAGACTGTGTGCACACTGTATGAGACTTGCAGAGCTAAGTGCAAGTCATTGTAAGAGATTGTGAAGGGATTTGTGTTGTAATGCAAGGAAGGAGGATCTAGCGAGTTGCACAGATCTCTTGTCCAATGCAGAGTAAGGGTTTTATGGCTCTGTGCTTGTAGACGATTGATTGAAGCTAATAAATAAGAAGAGTTGGTGGACGTATCCCCAGGGTGAGGGTGAACCATGTAAATACTGTGTTGTTTTTCTCTGTGTGATGTGTTGATGTATTTATGAGTTAATTGCTAAGTGCTTGATATGGATAGATAGATAGATTTGTTTATGCTTTGTGATTATGATGAATCTGGATGTTAAATCTGATGGAGGTAAATGTGCTTAGTACTTAAATCTGCTAGATATGATCCATTTCTTTATGCTAAGTGCTTAAATACATTAGATCACGGTGAATGTTGTGATGCTTTGTTTTATCTGTGAAGTAGACATTGGTTAAATAATAAAGAACTGATGGTTCTAAGTGCTCTATTAAGTATTAAAATCACAGATTTGTGTCCCAGCTAAGGTTGCAGACACCTGAGTCTTGCAACCACCCCTGCCTCTACCTCGGGTGAGACTTCATCTGCTTCGCAGGTGTTTTCAAAAGGGTGGGTAGTTAGGGATTTTTTGGTGCTCTGTTGTAGCATTGAACCTTGGGTCTACCCCTATGCCAACAAATGGTTCCGTTGTCGGGACCTCAAACTATGATTTTTGGGAACTGAGGAAGGAGAAGCTTTGTGCAAGGATCCGACTTGAAATTGTGAAATCTCTGTGCATAGATGTGTTTCTCTATCGCGCAGTACTCTACTTAGTTTGATAAGCTATACGCTAAGGAAAAGAAATCTGATCTGAAGAAAAGAGGTAAGATCTGGAAGCTTTGTGCTATGAGAAAGGAAAAGGTGAGACTTTTTTATTAAAAGAGGTAAGATCTTAAAGCTTTGTGCTCTGATAAAGGTAAGAATATTGAAAAGTTCTAGATCTAACAGCTTTGTGCTCTGCAGAAGTAAGATAAGTGGAAAATTTTGTTTCTAAAGCATGGATCTAGGTATATTTGTTAGATTCTATCCTAGCTTTAAAACTAGGGTATCCATATATGAAAGAAGGTTTGATATGAATAGATTTCATAAGAATAGTGAAAAATATGTTATACCTATGCATAGAAAGAATGTTTGGACTAATAAGTGTATGTAGGATCCTAGAAAGAATTTTTTGCAGGTTAGCTACCATGATCCTAGTGCACAGTACAGGAAAGGTTGGGGGTCATTTAAAAGAAAGAGAGGATTAACCCTCTATTATAGTTGCAGAAGATTGGGACATCTTGCTAAGGAATTCCCTGGGAAAAGACCCAGTTGTCTTTGTTGTAAATCTATGGACCATGAAGTATTGGATTGTCCTAGAATGATTGCTAATCTTGAAGAAATGAAGATGAGACAAGAAAACCCTAAGGCAGATCTCGTAACTAAGATTATGCCAGAATCCCATAAAGAATCAGAGAAAGTATTGCGATAGATGAAAGAAATCCTGAATGACCATCGAAATGTCATATTATCAGAGATCTTCAAAGAAAAAGAATGTCTTGAAGCAAGAATAGGAGACTTCAACATTGACTTTGTTCTAGATGAGGAAACACAAGTGAATATTATGACAGAGAGAACTTGGGAAGCTATAGGGAGGCCTTATATGATTCCTTCATTAGGAGGAATATGACTATTCAAAGGAAAGTTGATAAACCTATGTGGAAAGCTCACCCAAATACCTATGAATGCCAATGGAACTTTGACAGAGGAAGATTTTGAGATTATTAGATTTATTGAGAACAGTGCCCCATTTACCATGCTACTAGGAAAACCTTGGATTGAAAGAGATCAGGCCAAAAGGAAAGAAGAATAAGAAGAAGTTTTAGAGAAGAAGAAGCAATAATTAAAAGAATTCATGACTAGAACGATCTCACACTTGATTGAACAACAAAAGAACAGATCGAAGTTATTTAACACCAGAGACCCGGATGTCGAACTTGCACGAACACTAGAAGACCCACAGAAGATAGAAGTACCTATTCTAGATAAGAAATAAGGATCACCCTCGAATCTTAGGAAAGAATCTCAACAACACGAAGTACCTATGCCAAAAGAAAAAAAGAATCAGAACGGAAAAAGGCCTACCAAGATGAAGTTCATTGGGAAGAAGGCTAGAAAGATAAGTAAAAAAGAGCCAAGATCAACAAGTTGCAGAAGGTTCGAGAGGGTACCTCGCAGAAGGGAAATTTTCAAAATTGGAGCTTCGTCGGGATATCAGAGCAGCGACACATGGCACTTCACCATGACGAAGAAATATAGCCGTTGGGGACAGTATAACCGTTAGACCAACGCGTCGAATGGGCATAAATACATTTATGGAAAGACAGCTCGCCATCCAACCGTTGGGACCACACCATAACAGACAGAACATAGTTAATGAAGGCTTCATACCCGTTGCAAGCGACCCGTTGTTGAGTTACCTATTTATCCCATCACTCCATGCACCGAGAACACTTTTTCCAATTGTGAATTTGGGCACACAAACTTGTTGATTTTACATAGTGGTCATTGCGCTATTTCCTTCTATCCTATTGCACTGTCTAAGTTACCCTCCAAACCCGAGATTATTAACCTGAGTGTGTATGTCAGATGAGTTGAGCGCTGCCGAGAAAATTGTTGAAGAAGTTTTGATCGACCTCATGAATGAGAGAGTCATGTTGATGTCTACAGGAGTACAAGCATCATCTACGAGAGGACTTCCAGCCTCTTCGTCCACTGTTCGTGAATCCAGACCATCCTGACCATCTGGCGAAAAGTGAACCAAGCACATGGATGATCTAGCGAATGCCAAATTGATCTTGAGTATATTACCCACCTATATTCCACCTCTAAGAGGTGCAGTAAATCGAGACAGTGTGTCGAGGGACTTCGAATACACCTTGGTTACGGCGTACCTCCCGAAGGGGATATGCGTAGTTCACGTAGACCAAGATAAAATTGCAGCGTTAAAGTTTCGCAACTTCAACCTTGGAGATCGCAAAGTCTATAACATGCTCACCCATCATAAATACCTGAACATAAATAAAGGGAAGAATTCGAAGATAATCCCCCAGTCATGGACTATGAACCTCGCGTAGTCCAACATGCTGAACATCATGAAGATTCCTCACTTTGGACGACACCAGTAGGTGAATTCATGCGTCAAGCTACTGTTTTCCTGTTACCATGGAGGTTATTTGTGGTTAAATCATCGTATAATAGTTTATATGACACTGATCAATCGTATCACGGGCTTGCATATGCAAGGACCCGACCCACAATAGTTTTACCCCAGAAAATCCATGGATCACACCCTCGCATAGAATATCAAGGACATTGTTGATCCATAGTCTGTACTTAAGTCTAGAAAGTACAGGGTCTAGGCATCCGAAAGTGAGTAAAAGATAAAATGGGGAAAAATCAACCTTCGAAAAAAGGAAGCCAAGGCTGATTTCTAAGTTGTCTATGTCTCACTTCCAAATGTTCCTGGATACTTATATCTTGTTCAATTGTGGCCCATGAACGTTCGAGTTCGACCCGGGTGATGGTAGTTTTAAGTATGGTGTCAAAAAGGTTCAAAGCAATGTTGGTTTGATCTGATAGGTCGGGTTCAATGTTGGGTTGTCTTGCAACGGGAATAGTCATGGAGGAACATAAAATGAAAAGAAAGTTCGAGGTTTAAAATGCTACTTCAATTTTTTGACCGTATAAAAGAGAACTTTTGAAATCCGATGTTAAAGGTAGAACACAAACCAAAGGCCTTTTCCCGTAACCAAGTTAACTTTTTAAAGAATCATGTATGAAATGTGAGAAAACATTAAGTCGTCAACAATGCGAGGCTCCTATCAAGGGAGAATCTCGCCCTGCAAACAGAAGAAGAAAAAGGCAAGAAGTAATCTGATGAAGCATAAAATATAGAGATCTAAAAAGTTCACAGGTCTTGTACCTGTTGATAGTCGATACAGAGGAAAAAATTCAAGAGATTAGATGACTAAAAAATTGGTCACCACAGTAGAAGTTGCACTAAATTGTAGCTAAGAATTCATCAGAAATATATGAGAAATGAAATTTAATGTAAGATAACAGAGAAAACAAAACTCATAACTCGGTCTTCACGGAATCAGGAATCTTCAAATTGCTTTGTATTAATTTTCAAAATAAAGAAAGTCTCTATTACAATCGGCCAAGAAAGGTCTATCCTCCATTGTCACTTCAAAATGCATATTTATACAAACTTCTAAACATTCGGATCTCAATCATTCCAGAATTTTTCGGTTACAAAATGGGAAATTTAAGCGTTTCGCTTCTTTATCTTTGTCCTCCTTCATGCAAGTAGAACACCTTCCTTTCTTTACTCTTTGGGTTCTAAAAATAGAACAGACGGACACTTGTCATTATTGGGCACCGGAAACCTACCCCTTCGCCTGCTTGGTGCAAGTGACGCACCTCACCACCAACTGGGCTATCAACCTGGAAGGCTCTGCTTGGTTGTTTGCCTCAAAAGTGTAACAATCCTTCACTAACTGTGGCAGCCTTCCCCCTACTTGTCAGTCTTCAGTGATGATAGAACATAACTGTACACTAGGTTTTATTAACCGTTTATCCACTTGGACTATATCAGTCTAGCTTATCTGTGATATTTCAGCCTACTCTTTTTCCTCGTTCTCCTTGATATTGAGCAGGTGCTTGGCTATATTGATATGGCCCAGTGTCCCAGTGTTGCTTTTCCTATCGAGATCCGACAAACTTTCATTTATCAAGCCGAAATTTTCTTCACAAGAATTTCTCATTTCTTTAGCTCATTCTCTGCTTTCTGATATATTACGCTCCCATGCCTTCAGCAAGATATTTCCTCTGGTTTGCTCTAGGATGGAAAGCCTAGAACTACTGACCATTTCTTTTTTCATCTTGGCTATAACAGCCTCTTGTAAAGCGACCCGAGCTTCTCCAGCCTCTCTTTCTCTCAAAGAAATGTCTTCCAGTACTTGGTCAATGGTCTGGCAATGGTTTTGGATGGCCTCCACTTTAGCAAGTAAATTTTGTTGAGCTACTAACACTCTTTTTTGAATTTCAATGGCTTGGGATTTAAATATCTCGATATCTATAACCTGGCTCTCGACATAATTCAACTTTACCTGTAACTGCATGATCAATTCTTCTTGTTGGCTTATCTGTGCATGGCTGGTCTGGGCCAACTGATGTGTTTGCTCGAGATCGGATCTGAGCTACTCGATTTCCTTTTGATCGACTGCTATGTCTTGTTCCAGACCTATGTTCACCTGATCTCTGGCATTTTCCTCTGTTGTAGCTGATCCGTAGGATCTTTTAATGACTATGGTTGAGTTTTAAATTGCATGTGTTAATTAACCCTTTTAAGAAGCTTAATGAAAGAATGAGGAGAAGAGAGGAATTATGACATCCATATACACATATGCAAATCTGAAATGAAGTAATAAACAACAAACCATAACACGAGAATTGATAACGGAGTTCGGCACAACATTGCCTACGTCTCCAGGCCTTTGTCTCTATGGGGGAGGCTTCTTTATTTCTGTTCAAAAGCTCCAAAGTACATCGCAGTAGTGCCAATTGGCAACAAGACTGATATGGTCATGTTCTTCCAGATCTCTAGAACCCAGCAAAGAAAACGGCATGCAAAACGGATGTCTGGAGCTCCAGAAATGGCCCGCAAGCGTCTGCTCCTCAATAGCTTCCCTGCATAAAAAATGGCTTTGGCTTGGCTTCCCTTCAGCATAAATCTGCTCTATCTGTCCTCCTTGGCCTCAAATAGGCCTATTTTTTATAGATCTGAAGTTGGTTACCCATCCCCAACTTCCTCCCAAAATTTGGGCTCCAAAAATGCCCAATATCTCCCAAAAATGGATAAAATCCATTAATAACAGGCTCAATATCAATAGAAAATCCAAACATTATAACAAAAAACCCATTTTTGTTTAATAATAGGGGATAAGCCCCCTTTGTCCGGCGTGTTCCCCCTTAGCAGGGTCATATGGGGCCATGTGGCCGAGCGCTAGCCCCTCGGGCTATGCGCTGTCCCTTCCCATGCGCGCTAGCTCCTGGTCTCCGGGCTCTGCATAGATCCTCGAGCTAAGAGTCATAACCCCCAGCGCTCTTTTCGGATCAGGTCCGGGTCATATGTGACCGCCCGAGAACCAAGGGCCAGGCCCTATCCTCAACATTCGGTGGTCGTGCTCATGTGGCAATGGTATTAAACCATGGGCTGGGGCTAAGCCCCAACCCTTTCCGCCTCCAACCGAACCTTGTATTAAATTCAAATATATTTTTTACCATATAATTAATAAGAACCAACAGTGGTCTGGGTGGTTAGCCCGGTCCTGCCAGTCCATAGCCCGGAGGAGAGGTCGGGGATTCGACCCCAGTGGAAACCATATAATTTTATACAAATCACAAGCCAACCACAGGGTGCCACGTGGTAGCCCATGACTGGGCCATGTGGCACCTCTCCAACCAATCAGACTCTGCCACCTGTCGAGCACCGAACGGTCCACGTGTCTACCACATACCCTACCACCTACCAGCATGTGCCACGTGTCTTCCATGTCACTGCCCTGTCAGCCTTGCCACGTGTTTTCCACGTCAGCCTGTGCCACGTGTCACCCTTATAGTGGTGACACGTGTCACCCTGTAACTGGTCCAATTGTACCTATCATACTCCATGTCACTTGCCACATGTCATCGATAGGAGATTCCATGTCAGTTGTACGGTCGTACGGTCTATACAGTCAGCCTACCACGTGGCACTGTACAGACTGTACAGTCACCCAATTTTTTTGCCTGTTTGGGTTTTCGGACAAAACGTGATATCTTTCGCATACGAAGCCCGTTTGACGAAGTAAATATATGGCCGGAATCAGGAAGATGAGACGGACGCAATGGCATTGGTTTTGTCAGATTCCGAGCACTTTCATTTTTTATCCTTTTTTTAGCCCTGTCAGGCTTCTGGATCCGATTCTGGATCACACCTCCTCACTAAAAGACCTTTTGGTCCCCAAAAGGTTACTGACCAATCAACAAGCTCGGGATAGGCCACCCGGCTTGTTCTCTGTCTCTGAACTCTGTCCTGTGCACCTGTCTCATCAAGATCAACTGTAACACAATCATGACAACTGACAGTATATTGTTAGCCATTTGAACCCTGTTACATCTTACT
>SNQJ01S0001053.1:386431-396814 GCA_010110895.2 Picea sitchensis
ACACAGTTGTCGTATCTGACGCACCCACACACACACACATGCAAAGAATATAACACATACCCAACAATATGGTTGAGCAGAAGAATAAGTTATAGTCCATTGCCAGAAAGGCCTACAACATACGATAATGCACAAATTAAACATTAAAATTTTAAAATTGCCAAGATGTGAAATAACTTGCAATAAAAAAATTGTTACAATCGATATTATAAAAACCTATAAATCACTGTTGCAATATTCACCCAATTGGCTTTATTAATTTAATCAAATATCACCTTGCTATTATCTATTTTGGATTTGGCTAGTGCACCAAACTGCCGAACATTAAACACTTGTTTCTCTCCCAACAACTTTGTTGTTCTCCCAACAACATGCGTGTTTAATCTAATCTCGTTTGACGGTGCAGAGAGGAGAGGCGGTGAAGAAAGGTAACTAGGTAACGTCCTGGCATCAAGTCGTGGGAAAACTAATAGTGGCATCAAGTCGGTGGGATAGGTAGAGCATGAACGCCTTGCATTTATTAACTATGTCATACATACTAGCATAGCCGCTAACTCGTGGTTGAGAACGCCGAAAGGTCAGTTAAGAACGCGTGCCATAAAACATCTGTGGTAATTCGTAATCCGTCTGTGGTAATATGAAACGTTTGACATCCTATTTAATCATTTAAACGTGGCAATTACATATCCTTACAATAATTTTTTAATGTGATTAAGTAAATGTTAAAAAGTAAACATGTTAACGGATGTCTTGATAAATGCAAGAAAGTTATGAACAATAAATATGACCCTTTGATTTTGGAGGATGACTAAGAATATGCCAGCATCTTCAATGCATAGCCATCAGATTAGGGTTCAAGGTTAAATAAGGTTAAAAGATCATTAATTGTGCCCATTGTCAATAGGTGTACGCCTTTCGGCGTAATTAACTATGTGACAGAGTAATTATGTTTTTATCCGTCAAATATTATTATCCCACCATCTATGCATCACTGGTGGAGCTTTGGAGACGGAGAATTGGATTAGTTGTGCAATAGTCTAAATGTTATATCTTTTGGTTGTTTTTTTGTAATTTTTTTTGTTTGATTTTGTTTGAAATCCGGTGATGAATAGTTGGATCTGCAGATTTGAGTGGTTAAGTTTGTATAATCCAAGTGGTTCAGGGGGTTTTCCACGCCGAATCCATTTATGCATTTAGAAATGTAATTTAAACAACAAACAAATAGTGATTTTATCCAAATTTACATCGTCCGATTCCGGCCAGAAAACCCAAAAGGTAGAATGTTTAGCCAATGTGTAGTTGGAGATGGAGAAACATATTAATGCACACAACCACATAGCATTGGAGATTGAAAACCCCATTAATGCACGCCACCACCTCCTCAATAAGAGATGGAAGTTGAACAATAGGGAGTCAAAAAAATAAAGTTTTTAAATTTGTTTTAATTTCAATAAAATTATTATCAAGAGTTCCCTATGTTAGTTAGGGAAATTAAAGTTAAAAGACAAACTATTATTGAGTCAATGTCCCACTCATTGTTATAGTCACTGCTCTATGACTAATAAAGGAAATAGTTGCAAAGTAACTAGTCCCCACTTAATTTTTATATTTGTTTTCTTTGACTTTGAATCAGTGAATAACATATATATTATTTGTCTCTCAACACTTTTAACCATAAACATGAATTGAATTAAATATGACCAAGACTTGAGCAAACTAATAATTTTTCAACATATTTTGGAATAAGGGAATTGCATGTTTATTACTCACTCATCATTGAGAGCAACATTGACCTCCCAAATTGAACAATAATTCGATGGGTTGATGTTACATTCAACGATAAGATTTTATCAATGACAATCAATGTTATTGACACACAAAAAAACTATGTTTTGTTTATGATCAAAGAAATTATGATGGGTCGATGCTGCATTCAACAATAAGCTTTTATCAATGGCGATGACCTCTCATTTTTTTTTTAACTAAAGCCTCTATTGACTTCCATTATCGGAAGAGAAATACACATACATAAAATGTGTATCTTCTATATATCTCTATAGTTCCATTTGCTTTCCTATCACTCTAAGCTATCACATTACATGTATCTTCTATATATCTCTATAGTTCCATTTGCTTTCCTATCACTCTAAGCTATCACATTATAAGGGCATCCAAGCATGTTGTGTATGAGCATGATTTTCCAACTTTTGAGGACTACAGGTAATTGTTCATGTGTATCACCTTGAGCATGATTTTCCAACTTTTGAGGAGTGCATGTAATTGTTCATTGGTATTACCTTGAGCATGATTTTCCAACTTTTGAGGAGTGCATGTAATTGTTCATGGATATCACCTTGAGCATGATTTTCCAACTTTTGAGGAGTGCATGTAATTGTTCATGGGTATCAACTTTTGAGGATTGCATGTAATTGTTCATGGGTATCACCTTGAGCATGATTTTCCAACTTTTAAGGAGTGCATGTAATTGTTCATGGGTATCAACTTTTGAGGAGTGCATGTAATTGTTCATGGGTATCACCTTGAGCATGATTTTCCAACTTTTAAGGAGTGCATGTAATTGTTCATGGGTATCACCTTGAGCATGATTTTCCAACTTTTGAGTAGTGCATGTAATTGTTCATGGGTATCACCTTCGATGCTTTAATCAACAGAGTCATGGTTAAGCTTGTATCAGGTATCACCCTCAACATTATGGGTGGGTATCACATTGTTTTGTGTAATAAATTTTATAGTTTACCTTTTTATAATAAGTTTTAACTTTTTAGCCTTAATTAATATTATTATTGTTAACATATTTATAATAATAATAAATATAGTAATATTAATCATGCATAATGAACTTAAATTATGAACTTAATCATGCATAATATGAATAATTATGAGGGCAATATAATGTTATTTGGTTAATAATTTATAGGTCATGCATTCACTACAGTGAGCTAGGCATTCATGTCTCATTATGGAAAGATTTGATGTTGCCCTTTTCAAGAAGAGATTATGTTTGTAGTCGAATTTCGTGGCCTTGAATTACAGTCTAGTCCACATAACCTTGATTTTGTCTTCTGTGCAAGTAGTGGTTTTGTCTTCCACCTAGGTGGGGAATGTTGTAGGAAATCCTAATTCTAATATGGATAGGAGACAAAGCATTTTGGATAAGGCTAAAGCAATATTATTATTCTTTCATGGCTCTGGACAATTACCAAAATGAGATACATGAAGTTGGAGAATTGAAGCGATCGATCTGTCAATCAATGACAGATATGTGTGTCATGATCAGATCTTGACGTGGTGAAGTTGCTCTTCATTATAGTGACAACTGCTACTATGAGTAGAGAATCTCAAACTATAGGTTATGCTCTTACTTATACACTCCAGAATGGGTATGCTTGAACTGAATTTAGATTTGCAATGTCATATACTACTAGCTTTCTATTCATTCAGGGAAAAGGAGCTCTTCGATATACAAGTTGTATTCGCTAAGAGGTGAATGAAATCAAACCGGAGATGATATAGTGGTGAATTTCCATAACAAAAGGTCATTTCACCTTTGATTTACACATTAATTTATGGGAGGGGCATTTATACAGAAATAATTTCACACTAATGCATCTTTTAATTTCAAAATTTTGATTGGATGATCTATATTCAATATATACGATCCTGGGTAGGTATTGTCTCTTGGCCTTAATATACTTAGACTAGCATCACTATTTGAGAAAAAATGCTTATTCATACACGTTTGTAATGTTCACTTGCACCTCTTCATATATTATTAAAAATAAGCAGAAAGGTTTTGAACTACATGCCTTTTTGATTCAATGTTATTTCTACTAAACATCTCTCTATGTAGATTTCTCAGGAGTATATAGACATGCCAGAACAAAAAACAACATAGTGATGATATTCATCCAAACATCACAGATATGTTTGAAAGTAGGAATTAGATATGTTTGAATATGGATATGCATTCTATAGATTTCATATATACAATTTCATCCATAAAAATAAATTGTTTTCTAAAATATCTATTATATAGATTTTATATATGCAACTTCATTGAATAAAAATAAATTTGATGAATAGGACATTCTGTGAAAAGTCAAAACAAAAACAGAACATATATTAACAAACAAATGAAAAGCCCGAGCATAGAAACAAATGAAAATCATAACAACTAGTGCTGGAACACGAAGGCTCCAATGGTGATTTGGAATGAGAATGCAATGTACGGGTAGTTTATTGTTATAATGTAATATCAGGTTGTGAAGACACGGGTAGGTTATGAGGAGCTAGCGAAGCAGTGAGTCTATGAGCCTCAACTACACCATAGTACCTTGACTACACCATTGTTCAGAGCCAGTGTTAGAGTCTGCCAAATCCTCCACTGCACCGTTGTTTAGTGCTAGTGTCGGTTTCTGTCAAAATGACCACTCAAAAATTTGTTATTTTCAATTAATTTTTTAATTCTAACAATTTCGAAAAAAAAATTACATACATCAAGGAAATTAAGTCACATTAGAGATATTCGAACTAATAAAAAATAGATTTGTAAAATTTATTAAATAGGAAGATAAATTTGTTTTAAAAAATAAATCTTGTTAATATGAAATTTAAAAAAAAACTTTAGTTAATATTGTGAATTTGGAGTGAATAGTGTATAGTCAACATAATTTAACTACATGACCGAAAACTCTAATCCCGGGTAGAGGCAAGGACAAATAAAGAGTAAATGAACATAAATAAATTTCAATTATATACTATTTGAAATTAATTTCTCTTATTTCTTAGATTATCTTAAAAGTTATTTCTCTTATTTCTTAGATTATCTTAAAAGTTTTTATAAAGCTTCTATGTTGTAAGTTATATTGTTATGCGACGTGTAGAGGATTTTTTGGTATTATAAGCAAAGGAATCTTTTATATCAATTTATAATTTATATTTGGTTAAATTTAATTTTAAATTAAACTATTATTGTTATTTTATTATTTTTATTAATGATTAACAATTCTTTTTTTTTGAAAAAAAAGAGTAATTTTATTTCAGCAAAGGTGAACAAATTATATTTTGTAGATGCACTAGTGGTGCATTATTTGTAGGGATTGAGCCTACAATGTTGACTTTTACACAAAAGTTGTCAGTCGGCCACATACTGTTTCAGATAAGTTTTACAAAAAATTGATCGTGACATGATGGTATCAAAAAAATAAAAACATAACTAAATAACTTCAATCACTAGTCTTCAAAATAGGAAAGTAGATCCAGGAAGGGAGTTTGCAACTTTGATGTGGCTGGAAAAAACTACCCACTTGAAACTGTATCATAGAGATTCTGAAAATGCTCTTTAATCCGGTGTCGGGATGCCTTCAATGAAGGGCCTGTGGAAGTATTATGTTTCAGAATTATCCTTTATTTCTATGATTTTACATTGGCCCAAAGCCAAGTTGATGCCCTCCTTCGACCTTTTGTCTGCTTCTTCATTTCTTTCTCTGTAAACATGACGACAATCAAAAGAGTCAAGACTACTTTGTAAAAGTTTGACATCTTCAAGAATAATTTATAATCTTAGAATGAGGCATCTCTGGGTTCCCCTTGACCAGTTTATCACAGTCATAGAATCGTCGAAGACATGTATTTCCTTACATCCTTTCAATGGAAAAAACGAGAATAAATTTTAAACTCATGAGTTTTGCATAATTGTTTGATGCTTCACCCAGTCCCAATGACATATTGAAGAAATGGGAGTCAGAAAGATAAAGAATCACTCCTCCACCACACACAGAATTATGAGATGCTCCAAAAAGAAATCCCCATGGCTTTGATTTATCAATTTCTTCCTCCTGTACCACCCAGATGCCCTCTAAGCCTTTCTCTTGCGGGTAGTATGAGAGAATCACCAAACTTTGTGTTGTTGTTACTTCAGGAACTATGGATTTTTCTTGAAAAATAAGCGAATTGCAAGCCAACCAAACTACCCAAATGATTAGTAATGGAGAAGCTTTTACAACTTTATAATCTCTTTGATTTAACTAGGTTTGCCAGGCCCTTTCAAGGGATATTTCGTTCCATGTGCATTGGAGGCCCAAAAACCTTGAGCAACATATCCATACTTCCTTTATGAAAGAGCAGGTAAAAAATATATGCATAATTGTTTCTTCATTGTTTTTGCATAGGCAACACCATCCCGGTTCTTGTTTGGTTCTTTTGTTATGCCATGTTGGGACCTTATTTACCAGGGCACACCACATAAATATTCTTTCGCCAGACATTTCTGCTTCCAAATATTTTTCCACCACCAGAGCGACTCTATTTGTTGATGTTCAATGCTCAACTGAATGTATCCATCTTTGGGAGTGTAGACACCTCACAAAGAATCATCCCAAATCAACTCATCCTCCCTGTCCCTTAATCGAATTTGGGAGATCCTTAGGGTAGAGATATATTTTTCCATTAGTCTGATGTCTTCTCCTTCTAGGCCTAGGTCAATTGTCGAGTGCCAGCCTTGTGCCCATAAAGAATTCTATAATAGATTCATTATCGGGTTAAGAGTTGTATACCTAAGCATTCAGAGATGGACCATGGTGGGATCTGAAAGATTATAATGCCTATTGCTTCCCAACCACGAGTTTACCCCAAGTATAACCTTGTGACCATTGCATATATTCCATGCTAAACCATCTCTAATGACAGAGAAGGACCTTATCATTGCTTTTCAAATAATTGGCATCCCTGAATTTTCCTTGTTCGGGCTTCTTACCCATTCATCTAGTGAGTCTGGGGCGATGTACTTTTGAATTACAACTCTGGACCAAAGACTTATCATTGACAAGAGTCTCCAAGCACATTTGGCAGATAGGGATTTGGAAAACAAGAAGATATTTTTAAGACCCCAACCACTAAGGGCTTTTGGGGGTGCTAGACGTTCCCATCCGATCCAGGGAGCAACAAATAAAGCCTTCTTGCCTCTCCAAATAAATTTGAAACATATATGCCTCGTTGCTTCCAAAATTCCTTTCGAGGTCTAAGAAAGAGACATCCAATAAACCAGAATAAATTCAAGAACATATTTTACTAACACCAGTCTTCCAGCCCTAGACAACCACCTATGACTCCATAGATGTAATCTCTTTTCCAGCTTATTCAACAGCCACATCCAATCAACCTTTCTATAATAATTTGGCTTCAGGTTGAAACCCAAATACTTTAGGCCATCATCCAACACCTGGGCTTCAAATGGGAAAATTCGTCTGTAGGGACCCAATTCTTCCTCCGAAAGCATATGGATGGAGAGTGTATATTTTCTTTCGTTTATCAACATTCCTGTAGCTCTGGAAAAAAAATTTAGGATCCTTTATAAGGTTTCAGTGTCCCTTCTTTTCCTGACACAAGAAATAAGGACATCATCCACGAACAATAGATGGGTAATCCTGAGAGTTGGAGATATCTGGATTCCAGAGAAAGAGACCTGACACAAGGCTTCTCCCAACACCCTACTAAGGCCTTCCACAACTAGAAGAAACACAAGGGAGACACCAAGAAACCTTGACGGAGGCCTCTTTCAGAATAAAATAAAGCAGAGGCAACACTTGTTATTAACACGACAAAAGAAACCGTAGAAATGCAACTCACCACCCACCTGATAAAATGAACTTCAAAACCCAAATGAGTTAGTAAAAGACATAAGTATAACCAACTTACTCTATCATATGCTTTTGAGAGGTCGATTTTTAGGACTGTTTCTTTCATCTTTCTACTTTTTAGACTTTGAAGAACCTCCTGAACAACCCCAATGGATTCGTGGATTTGTCTGATCTGTAGGATCTTTTAATGACTATGGTTGAGTTTTAAATTGGATGCGTTAATTATCCAATTGAGAAGCTTAATGAAAGAATGAGGAAAGAAGAGGAATTATGACAGCCATATACACATATGCAGATCTGAAATGAAGTAATAAACAACAAACCATAACAAGAGAATTGATAACGGAGTTCGGCACAACGTTGCCTACGTCTTCGGGCCTTTGTCTTTGTGGGGGAGGCTTCTTTATTTCTGTTCAAAAGCTAAAAATTACATCGCAGCAGTGCCAAGTGGCTACAAGACTGATCTGGTCATGTTCTTCCAGATCTCTAGAACCCAACAAAGAAAACGACATGCAAAACGAACGATCGGAGCTCCCAGAAATGGCCCGCAAGCGTCTGCTCCTCAATAGCTTCCCTGCATAAAAATGGCTTTGGCTTGGCTTCCCTTCAGCATAACTCTGCTATGACTGTCCTCCATGGCCTCTAACAGGCCTAGTTTTTATAGATCTGAAGTTGGTTATCCATCCCCAACTTCCTCCCAAAATTTGGGCTCCAAAAATGCCCAATATCTCCCAAAAATGGATAAAATCCATTAATACAGGCATAATATCAAATAAAAATCAGAACTATATAACAAAAAACCCACTTTGTTTTAATAATAGGGAATAAGCCCCTTAGTCTGTGCGCACCCCCCCTTGGCAGGGTCACATGGGGCCATGTGGCTGAGCGCTAGCCCCTCGGGCTATGCGCTGGCCCTTCCCATGCGCGCTAGCTCCTGGTCTTTGGTGCGTTCCATGGAACCGATGGCTTAACAGACTAACCCCCACGCCCAAAATGGTGGATAGGCCCCGGTTCCGTTGGCGGTGGTTACATGCTGGCGCGGGGTCCAAGGGCTAGGCCCTATCCCATTACTCCCGCGCATATGGTAAGCCCCCCTGTCCGGGCTATGTGGTCGCATATATATATATATATATATATATATATAGAACCATGGGCTGGGGCTAAGCCCCGACCCTTTCCGCCTCTGAATAATCTTAAAATCAAAGTTAAATACATTCTTTGTCCTATACTTAATAAGAACCAACAGTGGCCCGGGTGGTTATCCCGGTCCTGCCAGTCCATAGTGCGGAAGAGGTCGGGGGTTCGACCCCGGTGGAGACCATATAATTTTACATAACCTGAGAGCCAACCACAGGGTGCCACGTGGAAACCCATGACTGGGCCACGTTGCACCTCCACCACCAATAAAAAACTTCCATTTGTCGAGCACTGAATGGTCCACGTGTCTACCACGTACCCTGCCACCTGTCACCATACCTGCCCTGTCAGCCTGCTGACGTCATCCCTGCCATGTCAACCAGTGCCACGTGTCACCCTTACAGTGGTGACACGTGTCACCCTCTGACTGGTCCAACTGTACCTGTCGTACACCACACCACATCACCTGCCATGTGTCGTCACCAGAAGCTGCCACGTCAGCTGTACGGTCGTACGGTTTGTACAGTCAGCCTGCCACGTGGCACTGTACGGACTGTACAGTCACCCATTTTTTTTTGCCTGTTTGGGTTTTCTGACAGAACGCGATATCTTTCACATACGAAGCCTGTTTGACGAAGTAAATATATGGCCGGAATCAGGAAGACGAGACGAACGCAATGGCGCTGGTTTCGTAGGATTCCGAGCACTTTTAAGCCTTTTTGAGCCCTGTCAGGCTTCTGGATCACACCTCCCCACTAAAAGACCTTTTGGTCCCCAAAAGGTTACTGACCAGTCAACAAGCTCGGGATAGGCCACCCGGCTTGTCCTCTGTCTCTGAACTTTGTCCTATGCACCTGTCTCATCAATATCAAATGTAACACAATCATGACAACTGACAGTAGATTGTTAGCCATTTGAACCCTGTTACATCTTACTGAAGCCACTATCATCCATGTAGACAACATTACTAATGATAGCATCAAAAAGACGACTGCAAATGAGCTGATATACTTGAAATATTTGCACGACATGAGCTTATCTTGAAGCAACTTATGATTGATTTTCCATTCAACAATCATTTCTTGTTCTTGCTTAAGATTGATTACTTCATTTGAAACAATTATTGGTTTGTTGCTTGCTTGCACTGACTTCTTTAATTGTTCCATTGTTTGAAGTGTTTTATTTGCCTTAACATGATGAGCATGAACCACATAATCTTGACCTGCTTTGGTTAATTGATATTGATTCTTTGTCCTGTAGAAGATGGCCTTACGATCATATAAATATGGACTACCTAAGACCATTCCACATTCTCTTAACAACACTACATCACATGTTACTTCGTCCACATACTTAGATGAAATTGCAAATTTAATTGTGCACTGCTTTGTTATGTGCATTTGATGATGATTGCTTATCCATTTAAGTGTGTAAGGCTTATGATAAGTTTGTGTTTTTAATCCCAATTGCTTAACCAATTCTTCTGAGATTAGATTAAATTGAGATCCACTGTCGATTAATGTGTCTATCTTAGTGTGTCGCATGATTACCCTTATATGAAGCAACTTGCTTCTACAATCAATGTCTT
>SNQJ01S0001053.1:402545-479913 GCA_010110895.2 Picea sitchensis
ATTATGTTAGGGTTTTTTGCCCTAGAAGGCAACCCTCTTTTATGAGGGAAATTTATTGTGGCTATGTATGTTGGCGAGTATTGTATTCTGAGAGAGGAGACTGTGAGAGAAAGAAGAGGAAGTTACAATGGGTTTTGCTGTAGGTTGTATCCCTTCATTTTGTTGGATAATAATAAAGAAAGGACCTGGCAATTTCTCTGGTCGACGTAGCCCACACTGGGTTAACCATGTAAATATGTGTATCTTTTGTGTTTTGTTTCTGCATTTGTTTTATTTTATTGCTCCGCGGTCCTTTTTTTCTAACATAGTTTTCCCCAGAGCCCACAAGGCGTGGTCCGAAGACCAAAAATTGAAAGCAAACCAATTCCAAGTTAATTCAATAATCTCAGGGACATATCCCAAGTGTGCCTTCCAAACAGAGTCAACCTAGTTCAATACAGTTTTCAGGGGAAAGGAATGCCCTCGCACATGACCCACCAGAGTTTGGTTTTCCATTTGAACCACCTGATGCATCTCCACATCTTCTCCCAAAGCTAGATTACCAACTTTCCCTTTTGATTTCAAACACTTTCTTTTTTGATTTCTTGGGGCGACAATCTTGGAAACAACACTTGGATCAAAATCCTTCTCAGGTCTTGGAGAAAAACCTAACCCTCTAATAACCTCAGTTGGATGTCCATCTAGTCAAGGTAAACCTCTGTGGCTGTCCGCGGAGATTGAAGTCGAGATGAAACCTATTGTCACAGCCCGAGGAGAATCCACAGGAAAATCGGATCTAAAAAATGGAGGGCATGAAAAACCCATGAGAGGCCCATCTACCAATTCAATTGTATACATGAGAACCAATTCTTTGGGAGATAAAGTCAGGCTTGGATATTTTTACAAGAGAGAGCCCACAAAAAGATCTCCTTCTGCATTTACTAGAAAATTGCATAATGAGGAGGTCGACGAAGAACATAAAAAAGTGAGTTCTTATAACGACCTAACCTGAGGAAACCCTAAATAGGTCCATTCTGGTCTCAATTGAAAATCCATTGATGGTGTCAAATCGGCCTGAAGCCCTACTCCAACGACCCCAGAAGAAAAAAAATGGCAGTGTAATTCACCGCTAAACCATCACTGCTTTCCAAAGGGCATTTTTAGCAGAGATACAGTAACACTTATCTCTCTATATTGAATTGATTCGTATTTTATGAGCATAACGAAATGAATACAAATTATTAATAGGTGCTTAACACAAAATAACAAAGATACAGTAACATTGGTTTTCTATTCAATAAGGAAATAAGCTGAAACTGTAAAATGCAGCGGAAACAAGCTTGCTGGAATGGTGGCGGCTTATCTCTGAGAAGAGATGTGACGACTGCGCTCATTTGCAAGAAGATGATTACAATGAGGCTCTGAAGGCCTTTTTACAATAAATAGGAATGCCAAAAATCCTAGACATCCAAAAACCTAACCCTACAAGATGAAGCGCCAAAAGTCATGTGGGCCCCATTTGGGTAAGTTAGTACATCAAATTCTCGGGGTCGTAACTTTTGCATACGATCTCCTTTTTAGGCATATGATAGCTCGTTGGAAAGCTATCGTTCCGAAAAAACATCATTTGGGGCCTCAAAACAGCTGGGGAAGTGAAAAACTACTAAAAATAGTAAATTACCAAAATTGCCACAAAACTGTTTTGAGCCAGTTGGGAAAGGTGGGTGACCATCGATATCCACCTAGATCAATCCTCCCTCCTTAGGAAGTAATGGTCTCCATTGCGTTGAGTTCCCCCATCAGATGAGGAAATTTCTGCTGAATTTGGCCCTCGGTGAGTCACTTGCCTTGGTGCAGGAGCTGCCCTGCTTTGACGACTCGATAAAGCTGGATCCTTTGCTGTCGAGTGCTCTTGATCTGTGTGTCCACAATATGATCACTAGATGTATGTTGTATGTCATCGGGGTTGAGCTCTGTAGGTTTCAGTTGTTCTGCTATTTCTGAGGTGTCCAATAATGGTGGGAAATAAGGGCGAATGAGATCCACGTTGAGCACTGGGTGCAGGCCAAGGAAAGGAGGAATGTTGAGCTCAAAATCATTATCCCCCATGACCTTGGTGATGGTGTATGACCCATAATGAAGTGGGAGAAGCTTCTGATGAGGTCCTGTAAGGCAATCTTTCTGGAAGTGAAACCAAACTTTGTCTCCCACCTGAAACTTATGTGGAACCCGATGTTTATCATGGCGCTGCTTGTACTTGTCATTAGACTTCTGTAGGATATCCTAAACCTATTGGTGAATGTGATGGATCCTCTCAATGAACCAGGTGGCTTTGTCAACTTTCGTTGGAGTAGGAGATGAGTCGGTTGAGGTGACCGCAAGGGGAAGTGCAACATCTATGGGACCCAATGGTTGGAATCCCAACCCCACCTGAAAGGGGATATGTCCGATTGAGCTATGCAGGGCTTGATTGTAGCTATGTTGGACATAGGGAATGCTATCATCCCATGTGCGAGGGTGCTTTGAATTATACATGCGAAGGATATGCACAATCATTCTGTTTGTGACCTCGGTTTGGCCATCTGTCTCGGGGTGGAAGGTCGTGGATTTGGTGAGCTTGGTGTCCAACATTCACCAGAGGCTCGACCAGAATGTGCTGGGAATCAATTGTCCCGATCTGAGACAATGGTTTGTGGGATTCCAAAATGTACCCAGACTCGTTAAAATAAGATCTTGGTAGTGACCTTTGCTGTGATTTTCTTCTTGTAGGCAACTAGAATCGCCATCTTAGAAAAGTGATCAACAACTAGAAAAAGACAGTCATTTCCCCGCTTGGTGGATGGGAGGTCCGACATTTAGTCCATTGAGATGGATTCCCATGGCCTGTCAGGAGTAGGAAGAAGGGTGTATAGGCCCTATTTCTTAGTGGTAGGTTTGGCAATAGCGCAGGCAATGCAGGACCTGATATACTTGCTGACCTCCTCTCGAAGTTTCGGCTAGTAGAAATGTTTTTGTAGCATTGCCACTGTCTTTTCGACGCCAAAGTGTCCTGCCACTCGACTGTAGTGGGATTCCCAGATCAGCTTTGCTTGCTTGCTTGATGGAACACAAATATGGACTAGACGACACAAAAACCCATCTTGAAGATGGAAATTATCGAAAACTGCGTTTGCACCCAATATTTGGTAGGTGGTGGCAAAGTCCAGGTCTGTCTCATAGAGTTGGGGCCATCCAGAGGTCTCATGGATGTAAGAGTCTAGCACCGTGGTGAGTTCCATGACCAACAGTTTGCTGAGGTAATCAACGACGCGATTGGTGCTTCCTATTTTATACTTGATGTTGAGGTGGAATTGCTGCAAGTATGTGAACAACTTTTGATGGAGGTCATTCTACAATTTTCCTTGTATCTGCATGAACTGCAATGGCTTATGATCAGTGTGGATGATTGTCTCCTTCCCAAGAATGTAATGTCTCCACTGGAGACAAGCTTGCATAATGGAGTACATTTCTTTGTCGTAATTAGGGTACTTATAGACAACATCTGATAGTGTCTCACTATGATAGGCCATAGGGTGTCTGTGCTGAGTGAGAACGACCCCCACAACATAGTCTGAAGTGTCTGTCTTGATCTCAAAGGGCTGCTGCAGGTCTGGTAGTGAAATTACTGGGGATGAGCACAAGCGTTGCTTCAAATCATCGAATGCTTGTATTTGGGACCGACCCCACGCAAATTTATCCTTACCACCACCCCTGGTTATTTGGTTGAGGGCCCATGCAATATGGGATATTCCCAACACGAACCTGCGGTAGAATTTGGCAAGGCCCAAGAAGCTCCGAAGCTCAGTGAGTGTGGTTGGGGCTGGCCAGTCACTGATGACTTGGATCTTGGCTAGATCCACATGTACTCCATGTTGATCAATGATGTATCCCAGGTAATGGACCCTGTCCATGCCGAAGGAACATTTTTCCAAGTTGGCGTATATCTTGTGCTATCACAGGGTGTGCAGAACCTGCTAAATATGCTGCAAGTGTTCGACCCAAGTCTTGCTGTAAATGAGAATGTCATCCAGATACACCACTACAAAAGTATTTGTTAATGGTCGTAGAATATCGTCCATCATCCTCATGAAAGTGGCTGGACCATTTTTTAAACCAAAGGGCATGACCAACAATTCAAAAAGGCCTTCCTTTGACTTGAAGGCAGTCTTCCATACATCTGTTTGTTCTATCGGGGCCTGGTGGTAGCTAGACTTCAGATCAGTATTACTGAGGTATTTGACCCCCATGAGTTGATCAAGGAGGTTGTCGATTCGGGGAATCAGGTACCAGTTTCTGACTGTGATTTTATTCAGAGCCCGGTAATCAATGCAGATTTTCTAGGTTCCATCTTTTTTCTGTACCAGCACGATTGTGATCCTACTGAGTTGGGACGGATGTGCCCCTGGTGGGGCAGTTCTTGGATATGTCTCTTGATATCCTCATTCTCTAACAGAGAGAGGCGATGGACTGACCCATTGGGGAGTGGTGCGTCGGGGGTTCGATCAATGGGGTGCTTGACCTGGCACTGCAGAGTTACCCTGGTAGGTGAGGAGAAGATATCCAAGTATTCTTCGACGACCTTATCTACTTGCTTCTTCTATGTGGAGAGGTCAGTTGTAGAGAGCCTGGATGTGGCTGTGATCTTTTGATTATTTTGAGAGTGAATCACGAAGAAGACAAACTTCCCCGTCTAAGAGATGAGATTCCTGCATTTCTTAGTAGAGATCAAGGAAATAGCACTAGGTGGGACTGCCTTGGGTATCCTGTACAATTTCATATTCAAAGTAATAATAACACTGGGAGGCCTAGACTCATACACATCATGGCATTTCCATAAATAAGGTTGGCCCAAAATAACATCACAAACTTCGAGAGGTGAAACATCACACAATACCTCGTCTTTGAAGGGCTTGATGCCGTACGACAATTGACACTGTTGGCTGACGCGGAGATGGATTCCTTGGCGAAAAAATGCAATGGTGTAGGGTTGTGGGTCCGGCGTTGTCGACAGGGCTAGCCGCTTGATGACCTCTACTGAGATGAGGTTCTTCTGGCTACTGCTATCAACGATGAAGTGCAGCGGGGTGCCTTTTGCCCACATCTGTGAATGGAAGAGACTCTCTCCTTCTTCTGGCTCATCTGGTTCACCAGGCTGGAGCTTGGTGGTAGCAATGGTGGCACTGGGTTCCATGTCAATGATTCGTATTCCCCTTTCTGGTTCTGGCTCAGAGTCAGAACCCACATATGTTTCAGAGGCTTTCACTTCGGCCACCAATGACTACTTTGAGCGATAGTCAGCAGTTTTATGCCAAGGTCTCTTATGGAAGTCGCACCACTTCCCGATATCTTTCTTTGTCTTTCTGGTGTGCTTCTTTGCTTGTGGCTTGGACTGGTTGTCTTGATACTTTCCATATTTGCTCTATCCTTTGTTCTATGGGTTGGGGCTGCCCTTTCTTGGCTTTTGTTGTGAGGGGTTCCCAGGCCCAAATTGTCGCATCTTTTGTTTGAGCTTCTGCTCGATTTTGACGACATATCGGTAGGCCACACCCAAGGATGAGATGTCCAGAAATTCCATTTCGGTCTGGATGTATCTATGCAGAGCACCATGATACTTGAGCACCATATGTGTCTCCAAATATTTGATACCCATCTTGGTGCGCAAGGTATCGAAGATATTTGTGAAATCTGGCACCGTTTGGTCTCTTTCTTGCCGCAGTGTGGTCCATTTGTTATACAAGTCGTCATAACTTATGATAGGGTAGTATTGTTCCTTAATAACATCCCTGAAGGATTCCCAGGTGGTCGTGACTGTAAATAATAAGGGTTCCTCTATTTCCTTTTTCTCACAGAAAGTTTCCCACCAATCTTTGACATGGGCAACGACTTTGACGAGCACAAAAGTAATAATTTCTCTATTCGAAAAGTTATGGAAAGAAAAATACCCTTCTAGTAGATTCAACCACTTGTCTACAACATCTGCGTCTATTTGACCTTCAAATATAGGAATATCGAAGTTTATTTGTACCTTGAAGGGGGTGGTGCCTCCACTCGAAGAAGATGCATTGCCTATTGGTAGCCGCCGAAGGATTTGCGCAAAAATATCCATCATCTCGTTTATTTATTGCGTGAGGGCTTCCTCAATCAATAGTTTGAAAGGATCTCTTGTCCCATCATCTTTCTTTTCTCTTGCCACGAGAGGCTACTTGGGCGTGCGAGAGATTTTTTTATGAAGAGAAACAAGCTCGAGAGCCAACTCTTTGTACTCCAACCTCGTTCGAGACATGCATTAAGACGAGAAGGAGAAGACCACTCTGATACCACTGATCCAGATTTTATGAGCAAAACAAAATGAATACAGATTATTAATAGGTTCTTAATGTTAAATTTGGCAGCATCGACAATCATTCTCCAATGAGAGGCCATATGGGCCACCCCGAGGCTAGCCAGGGAGATTTGGAGAATCAACCAGTCTTGTGAGGTATTGACAAAATCCATGGGGAACATATAACCTCTGTGAGTCAAACCAAAAGGCAGGACGAACGAGATGCTATGTGAGTCTAATGCAAAAGTCAGGGGGAACGTACAACCTCTGTGAGTATATAGTCTAGTGCAGAAGTCAGGGGGAATGTACAACCTCTGTGAGCATAGACAGACTAGTGTAATGTTGAGTTGGAACTAAAGTCTTGAGTCTAGTTCTATGTTAGAACTAAAGTGTAATGTTGAGTTGCAACTAAAGTCTTGAGTCTAGTTCTATGTTAGAAGTAAAGTGTAATGTTGAGTTGTAACTAAAGTCTTGAGTCTAGTTCTATGTTAGAACTAAAGTGTAATGTTGAGTTGCAACTAAAGTCTTGAGCCTAGTTCTATTTTAGTAATGTTGAGTTGCAACTAAAGTCTTGAGTCTAAAACTAAAGTGTAATGTTGAGTTGCAACTAAAGTCTTGAGTCTAGTTCTATATTAGAACTAAAGTGTATTGTTGAGTTGCAACTAAAGTCTTAAGTCTAGTTCTAAGTTTGAACTAAAGCATGTTTGTCTCAAGTCTAGTTCTAAGTTCTAACTAAAGTGTAATGTTGAGTTGTAACCAATCTCAAGTCTAGTTCTAAAGTTCGAACTAAAGTGTAATGCTGAGTTGTAACCAATCTCAAGTCTAGTTCTAAGTTCGAACTAAAGTATGAAGCCGAGTTATGACTAATGCATGCAAACAGGTTACTATTTCGAGCCTTTCCTCTACTCCTCTTCTTCCTATATAAGAAGAGGTCGAACCCTCTCCTCAACACAGTTTTGCAACATAGTTTTGCAACATAGTTTTGCACCACAGTTTTGCAACATAGTTTTGCACCACAGTTTTGCAACACAATTTTGAAACAGAGTTTTCATATGCAGGTTGAGGGCGAAGTAATAGAGGAGCACATCAGTGATAAAGAGGCAGCATATCAAAGGTGTATTTCAGCAAGGTCTTGTAAGTCCTTGTCAGGTCAGAGTCATCTTGGCAAGCTCTTTGAGAGAAGTACATTCACAGTGGATATTTTTAAGAGATATTACATTATTAATGCAATAAAGGAATATTGTTTGTTGGGGTTTCTCTCCCTGTACAGGGTTTCCCCAGGGTATATGTGTTGTTGATATGCATGTTTACTTATCTACATAATTATTTCTATTCGATTATGATTTGAAATTGTTGAAGTGTATTAAGTTGGAATAAAAGTATTGAAGAAAATAAAAGAATTAATCTGCATAAGAAATCAAGCTCATAATTTAACACTTAACACAAAATAACATAGATACAATAACATTGGTTTTCTATTCAATAAGGAAATAAGCTGAAACTGTAAAATGCAGCAGAAACAAGCTTGTTGGAATGGTGGCAACTTATCTCTGAGAAGAGATGTGACGACTGCGCTCATCCGCAAGAAGATGATTACAATGAGGCTCTGAAGGCCTTTTTACAATAAACGGGAATGCCAAAAACCCTAAACATCCAAAAACCTAACCCTAGGAGGTGAAGGGCCAAAAGTCACGTGGGCCCCGTTTGGGTAAATTAGTACATCAACTTCCCGTGGTCGTAACTTTTTCATACGATCTCCGTTTTAAGCGTATGATAGCCCGTTGGAAAGGTATCGTCGAGGAGATTCATTTTGGGGAAAATATCGAGGGAATATCCATATTTCTCCCCCTTTTCCCAAAAAACATCTTTTAAGGCCTCAAAACGGCTCCGAAAGTGAAAAACTGATAAAAATAGTAAATTACCAAAATTGCCACAAAACTGTTTTGAGCCAGTTGAAAAAGGTGGGTTGCCACTAATATCCACCTGGATCAATCCTACCTCATTAGGAACCAATGGTCTCCATTTCATTGAGTTCCCCCATCATATGAGGAATTTTCTTCTGAATTTGGCCCCGGGTGAGCCACTTGCCTTGGTGCAGGAGCTGCCCTGCTTTGACGACTCGATAAAGATGGAACCTTTGCTGTCGAGTGCCCTTGATATGTGTGTCGAAAATATGATCAATGCATTCTTGTTGTATGCAGTCGGGGTTGAGCTCTGTTGGTGTTAGTTGTTCTGCTACTTATGAGGTGTGTAATAATGGTGGGAAATAAGGGCGAAGGAGATCCACATTGAACACTGTGTGCAGGCTGAGGAAAGGAGGAATATTGAGGTCAAAAGAATTATCGCCCATGAACTTGGTGATGGTGTATGACCCATAATGGTGTGGTCCAAGCTTCCGATGGGGTCTTGTAAGGCATTCTTTCTACAAGTGCAACCAAACTTTGTCGTCCACCTAAAACTTATGTGGCACCCGATGTTGATCATGGCACTACTTGTACTTGTCATTGGACTTCTGTAGGATATCTTGAATCCGTTGGCGTATGTGTTGGATCCGCTCAATGAACCGGGTGGATTTTTCAGCTTCAGTTAGAGCAGGAGATGATTTGGTCGAGGTGTCCGCAAGGGGAAGTGCAACATCTATGGGACCCAATGGTTGGAATCCCAACCCCACCTGAAAGGGCCTGTGGCCCATTGAGATATGAAAGGCTCGATTGTAGCTATGTTGGACATAGGGAAGGCTCCGATCCCATGTATGAGGGTGCTTTGAATTATACATTCGAAGGATATGCACAATCATTCAATTTACGACCTCGGTTTGGCCATCTGTCTGAGGGTGGAAGGCCGTGGATTTGGTGAGCTTGGTGTCAAGCAGTGACCAGAGGCTCGACCATAATGTGTTGAGAAATCGATTTTCCCGATCTGAGACAATGGTTTGTGGGATTCCAAAATGTAACCAAACTCGTTCAAAGAATAACTTGGAAGTGGCCTACGCTGTGATGTTCTTCTTGAAGGCAAGCAGAATTGCCATCTTAGAAAAGCGATCAACAACCACAAAACAAAGTCATTTCCCTGCTTGGTGGACAGGAGGCCCGACATATAGTCCATTGAGATGGATTCCCATGGCCTGTCAAGAGTAGGAAGAGGGGTGTACATGCCTTGTTTCTTAGTGGTCGGTTTGGCAATAATGTAGGCAGTGGAGGACCTGATATACTTGCTGACCTCCTGTCAAAGTTTCGGCCAGTATAAATGTTTCTATAGCATCGCCACTGTCTTTTCGATGTAGAAATGTCCTACCACCTGACTGTAGGGGGATTCCCAGATTAGTTTCGCTCCCTCACTTGATGGAACATAGATATGGCCCAGACGACACAATAACCCATCCTGAAGATGGAAATTTTCGACAACTGCGTTTGCACCCAACATTTGGTACGTGGTGGCGAAGTCCGGGTCTATCTCATAGAGTTAGAGTTGGGGCCATCCAGAGGTTTCATGGCCACAAGAGTCTAGCACCATGGTGAGTGCCGTGACCGATGGTCTCCTGAGGCAATATCCAAAAAAAGTATGTTTAGGAGTACAAAAGATCCAAAAAAAGACCAAAGGCGAGGCCAACACATCTTGTTCATCTCTATTCTACTCCTATCTAACCAATTTGTGGTTTGATCTCCACAGGGAGTCATTACATTACAAAATTTGCAAGTGGTTGTTTTGTAGAATATACCCTAAATGCTTATATACTTAAAAAAAAATTAGTTACCCGACGAGAGGTTGTCTAAAGGGTTCGTTTCTTCCATTTCATTGTCTTGTGCGGGAATGATTAGATCAAGAGGAGGTTGTTCAACCGATGGAGAGAAACCATTGTTGAAAAGGAGGTTGTTCAACCGATGGAGAGAAACCATTGTTGAAAGGAGCTTCTTCATTTTCCATAGGAGCTGGTGCCACCTACAACTGTAAATTTTCCACTTGAGACCAAATAGCATCGACCTTATCATGTTGTTGTTGATGCATGGTCATTTGGTGTTGGATGAGGATGTATGAGACTTGAGAGGACAAAACTTGATAGGAATATGAAGTTGTTGGAGTTCCTGCCACAAAGTGTCGAGGAGGTCCTCTGGATCCTAAGGTTGTCTTCTATTGCAAGGCATTGGGACCAAAGAGAAAGAAATAAGTGAACAAAGATAGTCGAGGTTACTGAAGTGTAATGTGCACCAAGGATAAAATTCTGGGTGCCTTCCTAACTCAATTGCCCAGAGAAGTTCAATTGTTCATAAATCCAAATTAACACCAATGAGTTGCCGGGTATTTTTAGGCTCCAGACCAAGATCAACCTGTCGAGCATATATTATCGTTAGTTCAATTTCTTGTAGGATCTCATATATATATTTCTAGCATTGTGCTTAGCTAATAAAACTTGATGCAACTGCTCCTGGTTCCCGTCTTCAGTGCTTTCCACCCAATTCTCGAGGAAGGAGCAGAGCCCTGTGTACACCTATATCCTCTGTGAGTTGTCACATTCTCTTCAAACAAGACTGATAATAGTCCCTATATTACATGATGCATTTGAATGCAGGAGTTATGATTCCCTAGGGGCTCAAATCTGTGCCTACAAGTGAAAGGGGAATTCTCGCACGTTCTAGATAATCCACTCATTCTCATAATGATGATTAGATGACTGGATTGTCCAAAAATTGGAATAAGCACTGCTTCTGTCTCATTTTTTGATACCCACACGAATTGAGGAGGTAACATCGTAACGAAACAATAGTAAGTTGGAAGCATTATCCCACCTTTCTCGTGCTCAGACTATACTGTGACTGTATGTTGTTGAGGCCAGGCTGATGCTTCATGTGCGATGGGAGGGGCCACCGATGCTTTTCCAACTTGTTTCCTACTTGGGTGTGACACCCAAATGACATGCGATAAATGTGAGTGAATGCTCATTTATTATGGTATTGGGTGATGGGATAATATCCCATTGATACTGATGGCCCCTTTTGGGATTAGAGTGGCCAGGTTGACTTGTGAATAAGTCAATTGATTATTTTCCCTCATGACGGTGCATGAAGGAACATGGGGATGTTTATTATCATATATCGATTTTTTATTATTATGTTTCTTAATTGTGCATCCCTTGGCATAATCCCTTTAATCATACTCCTTATGGTGTTCAAAGAGTCGCCAATAATGATGATGTGCTGAATCTGGTTCTCTTTGACTAGTTGGACACCTTTAAGGAGAGAATATTCTTCCACTTGGTTATTGGTGTTGTGGCCTGAAATCTAAAAAACAATCGTCTCAATATTCCCCCGGGGTCGAGAATGGCCCCTCCTGCACTTGCCACCCCGAGGTTTCCCTTTGAAGCTCCATCAAAGCAAAGGATGTGTGATTAATGAGAAGCAACCCACTTCTGAAAGTTTGAGGGAGGGGTATGAAGCTGCTGAGATGATCTTAACTTTTGGAGGGATTTAATCTAATAATTCAGATGGAATTTATCCATCCGCCCATGTTCTTGCTTATCTAAACTCTATGGGGAATTTATCTTTAGTCGAAGGGAATTGAGATATTTCATTAATTGGGCTTTGGTTTGTGATATTACTTTGCTAGCTCTTACTTCTTCTTCATTGAACACACTTCTGTTTCTAGCCAGTCAGATCCATCAACAAGTGAATTTTGGGAGTGCCACCCAGCGGTGTTTAAAAATTGGCTTATTTCTAAATGACCCTTGATAATGCTTTTTCCAGTTTCCCAGGAGGATCTTGATTGAGTCTGGGCACCTAACCTTGCAAGATATTTCCTAAATTAGGGCCTACAAAATGTCTTTAGCAATCCTACATTCCAGAAACATGTGCTTGATTGTTTCATTACTTTCCTTCCACAGTACACATCGAGAAGGACCTTCAATTCCCCTTTTGCAAATATTTTCGCTTGTAAGGACTTTTTCATGGGATAACGTCCAATAGAAGATATTTATTTTTGGGGGGTTATCCTGATGCTAGACATTGTTCCAGAGGAGGGATTTAGCTGGGAGGAAAGATTGTAGTAGGAGGGATTCATAACCTTTGGAAATAGAAAATCCTTGATCCCCCCATCCCCTCTCATCATGATCCTCCAGATGCCCTGGAGACAAACCTTGTAGGGAAGAAATCAACTGCCCCGCCTGATCGTGAAGGGTTACTAGGGGATTTTCGAGATTCCACCCCAGCTAGAGGCTCGATGGGCTCCAAGACGAGATGTTGAAAAGGGTGAACTTTTGTTGACTTTCCAACCAATCCTTGATATGATTCAAAAAGCTATCTTGGGATAAGAGGGGTCAACACATGATGTTGTCGTCCCAGTTTCTGACATTCTTTCCATTTTCAGGGATCCATGTGAGTTTTCTTTGGAGAAGGGTCATAAATTCCCACAACAACTTCCACATGGGAGATCCATTGGGGTGTAGGAGGTGATATCCATTGGGGTGCAGGAGGTGCTTTTCTAATCCTATGAGGAAATTGTTCTGAAAATATCTATAAAACAAGAGATTTCTTCCACGAGTAGAAGTCTCATGTTATCATTCGCCATAACATTTTATAACAAAGGGCCAAGTTGACCAATATTGAATCTTTCACCCCTAGATCTCCATGTGATTTAGGAGCATCCCCAACCCCAAGATGGGCCATGCCACACCAAAAATTCAACTCTGACACCATTAAGTTAATAAAAATGCTATGCATATGAACATAATTATGAAGAATAACAACAAACATACATATGCATAGTTGTACAAGAAAATCCCATAATAGGAACATGAAAATAAACTCACAATAATTAAAGCAAACACATAATATACACTTATCTTTGAAAAAAAGTCACCAACTTTTTGCAGACCTCATAATTTCCACCCAGCCATAGACTCCGATGCTCATAAATCTCAACAGCAGGTCACCCCCGATCTAGGGTTAAAACTCCACTAGGGCGAAGGAATCCTAAGCCTGGCTAAAGTCTATCAACAACTGAAATGCTCAGACTAAGGTGCCAACTCTAGTAAACAACATACAACCTTTCATTCCCCATATGACTGTCCCACCCTAGGAAGTGCGCCTCTTCTCTGTTCAACATTCCTTAGACTACCCCACTTCGCTTCCAAGGCTTCAACAACGGGTTGGACATGAAGTCTCAGAGCTCTATAGTTGCAGCTTGACACCTAGAGAAAAATTTCTAGCAGTTCTCTCACCTGGAGAGAATGCTCACGAGCCTGACAACGTGTTTCTTAAATAACACATGGGCCCGACAACTCGCCACTTCAACTCAAATCTCTCAGGTTACTGGTTGAAAACAACTCCAAATCTTCCCAAGTACCAATATTATTGATGGATGCATGAAGGTATGTATGATTAGAGTGATTGAGTGAATAACGAGTGAAATGTAATAAGCTTCCACCTTATATTTGCATGTTCCCAACTTGACACTTGTTATGTCGGGAACTCCCTTGTACCCATCTTGTCCCCACTTGGGTGATACATTCCTCCTCCTTAGGAACTTAGGGACTTAGGATTAAATATTACATAATTAGACTTTAGGAAATGTTATTATAATATTTCTTTGGCTTAATACCCCTTGGTTTAGCCCCTCTTCCTAGACCCTTAGCCCCCTTTCCCTTCTAGTGGAGTTTATGCCCCCATACTCTTTTTGTCTTGTTGGTCTGCAAAAATGATGTATTTTTTTATTAATAATTTATGTATGATTACATATTACAAAGATAGGCTCACTGGTCTTTTAGCATCTGGCTCTCCATACTAATAACCACACAAGTACTTTGGCCTCAAAACATATTTACAAAGGCACTCTGGCCCAAAATATCATGACTCACCAACCTATATGTACATTTAAAATTTGGGGTCCATCCTAGGGATATTACATCGGTTGACTAGATGGAATCTCTTGGTGTTATATTCCCCCCCCCTCAGAGAATTTTCCTGATCTGCTAAGCTATATCTCTTTTGATGCTCATCAGGGATAGAATTGAGGAATATTGAAAGATAGAGAGAGTCGAAAGAACCACTTTAATCAAAATTAGCCTTCCTTCCAGATTGAGCCATTGATCCCTCCACAAAGAGATTTTTTTCTCAGATCTTAGATACTATTACTGCCCAATTAGTTGCAGAAAGTGAATTAAGGAAGATGGGTATTCCATGATATTTAAAAGACCTTCAATTCGTCACCGAAGGGAATTGGAGAATCCTTGCAATGACAACAAGAGAGTGAGCCCTAGTGTTCCAGACATATAGAAAGCAATTGTTATAGTTGACTATCCCACACGAGAGAAGAAGAAATTGATCCAGTATTGATTTGAACTACCCTACCATGATTGTGGAGGCTCCCCCAAGTAACAAAATATTGTCCGAATACTGGGAGTGATTTAATCTTTTGACACTTGAGGATATTTTGAGACCTAGAATACACCCTGTCCTACGTTCATGTTTGAGCCTTCTTCCCAATGCCTCTACCATTAGTATATAGAGAAGAGGGGACAACGTGAAACCTTGTATGTTACCTCTTGTAGCCTTAAAGAATCTCATGGGGTGGGCATTAAGAAATGGTGCTATGGAAGGGTTACTGATGCAAGCTTCATTGAATGAAAGAAAAATGAAAACCAAATTTTTCCAGGACTACAAGGAGGAAGCTATGTCTGATCCAATCAAATGTGTTTTCCATGTCTATCTTAATTATCATTCTCCAATCCCCTCTAATCTTGCTAGAGTGTAATGATTCTTGAACCAATACTATGTTGTCCCAAATTTACCCTTTTGCCACAAACCCTCCCTAATTGGGTGACATAAGTTTGGGGAGAACCTTCTGCAATCTGGAAACAATAATTTTAGAAATGATCTTGTAAGATACATTACAAAGTGAAATGGGATTTACGTTCTTTGGATATTAGGGCTAAGAAGGCCGAATTCATTTCCCCCCCCCCCAATCTAGTTGTCTTCTGAACATATTGGATCATTCTTACCAAATCAAATTTTAGGGTGTGCCAACATTTTTTGTAGAAATGAGCAATGAAGCCATCTGGCCCAAGGACCTTGTCTAATTCAAATTGCATTACAACTTCATGGATCTCCTCCTCAATAAACTTCTTCGTAAGCTCATTGTTATCCCTTTCCTTTACTAGCCGTTGAATGAAAGATAATTCATGGTCTTTGACCGTGCTATCCACCAATTTGAATTCTATGTATAGGGATGCATAATGAGAATAGGTTGCTCTCTTGGTTTTGTGAAATGAAGAGAGAGTGGTCTCACCATCCATTTTGATATCCTACACATTATTTCCCCCCCTTATAACCTTGCATTGTTTATGAAATAAATGTGTATTTTTATCGCCTGCCTTGAGCCACATACATTGAGATTTTAGTCTCCAAGATTCTTCCTCTTTTATAAGAGCAACTTGGAGCTATTTTTTTATATTGTTCCTCTTTGTTTAGTAGTATGGGGGTGATAGGTGCTTCCTCCATCTTAGACATCACCATCCCTAGGTGTTCCTAAATTTGAAGAATTTATTCTTGTGGTGCTTTGAAGGTATTTTGATCCTTTCTTTGATTGCCTTTTTGAAAGAGATGATTTTTTGTTCCCAAATGTGGACAGGGGATCAAACCACCCATTGTCTCCAAACAGAGGAGACAAGAGGGCGAAAATATGGGTTCTTCAACCAAAGGGGATTAAAATGAAAAGGAATTGGTCCGAGATCTTTGTCATTTGTGAAGGAAAGAGAAATAGGTCTATGGTATGAGCTAGCCCAACCCAGAATGTGGGAAGAGGGGATTGGCCTAGACCAGAGTGAACATTAGACCAAGTGAATAGGCCTTTAGATGACTGAATATCAACTAGATCTAGGGAGGATATAAGGTCTTCAATATTTTTGTGACAAGGGTCTCGAATAGAGGAGCCCCCCCTTTTTCCCCAATGGTGGTTGGTGGTGTTTAAATCCCTTGCAAAAATGAAATTGTCTATGTAATTTTCCTAGGAGAAATCTAATAAAGTGTGCCAACAATATTGTTTTTCATGATATTGGTTGAGCATATAGATATTTATTACTATGTAGTGCTTACCAGTAGGAAGGTGAACCAAATTGACCAAAAGCTAGTGTTGGGAAGCCATGCTTGCCTCCATATGGAACTTCTGTAGATTCCATAATGTGGAGAGGCCACCCGATGCCCCCCATGAACTAACTGTTAGTCATGTGTTGTTTTTCCAAAAGTAGTTACTCTTTTGAAGGACAACCAAGTCCTTCATTTTTGTTTCCCGGAGTAGAAGGATTTGAGTTTTTTTCAATTTTATTAATTATCTCACCGATTCTGATTTATCTTTACTCCCCAATCCCCTACAATTCCATGAAACAATTTTCATTATTTACCTAAGTTTTTTGGTGCCCCCCTTTAGGAGGTGCATATACACTAGGTCCTATATTTCATTTTTGCGTACTTATTGAAAGTGTTGTCCAAGGTTTTCTGTAGTTCCAACTCCTTCTCCTTGTTTGATTTTTCCTCTCTCTTTCTGCAACTAGATTTCCTTCCCGCCTTTTTTACTGTGATGATTGCTTCCGAGTCCTTACCAGACTTGTCATCTAAATCCCTTGAGGTTCTTCTTCTAATATGACAGGTATTCTTGACTTGGGCCGATATCCTATGCTAATGCTTGATAAAATTTCCTTCTCTATGGAAACCATGGTTTGAAATTTCTTATAATTTTGAGGGATCTTCGTCTCTTTTATGAGATTTTCAACCTCCTCTATTAGGCTTTCTTGTATTTCCTCATGGGATTCCTCAAGGTCTATGAGAGTCTCATACCTATTGCTACTTGTTGATGAGGCTCATCCCCCTCTCTAGATGGGAGGGCAGACGTAAGAAGGTCTTGGATCTAGATGTGTGGGAGGGGCCCCTTGGGGAAATTGGGTTCTTGACTTATTCGATCCACGATGTTTTCTTTTGAGTTTTCCATTTTTGCTACTCTCTAGGTTGTTGTTGACTGGCTTGGGATTTGGGGCAGCTCTTCACAAAATTTCCATACTCATGACAAGCGTTACATTTGAAAGGGAGTTGTTTGTAGTATACCTTCTGAATATAATACCAACCATATAGGGTTAACTGAATGGATCTAGGCAACCCTTTTTCTAGATCCACCTCCACACATAAAAATTCACATGCATGTATACCTTCTCATGGTTCTGCTCGATCAATGTATATTCCCAGGGTATTTCGTATGCTTCTACTTTTCTCATCATTCCAACAATGAAAAATAAGGAATGGGAGATGGAACCAAATCGATATGGCAGATGGTATGTCGTTCTTAGGACTAAAATATGGGGTCCAACATTTAAGGTACATAACTATGGAATTCATGAAGTATGGACCATTTATGAAAATCAAATCCTTATCAACTTTGAATTCAAACAGAAAAACAAAGAAACCCTTACCACATAAAGAAGATGAAACCTACCCTTTCATGTTTGGTTTCCAGTTCTTATCGACCCAGATAGACACAACCCTCAGACATGGCCATATACCAGTGAATTGGCCAATGAATACATTTTCTGCAAATATGAGGGCCAAGTTTCTAGAAGAGGAAACATGAATGGGGACCCGAGGGATCTAGTCCAACTTCTTGACGAAATTTGATGGGGGCGCCCTTGTGGATATATGCGCTAATGCAACCAATGCGCGAAATAATTCTATGTCTGGGGGGTGGGGGAGGGGTCCCCATTGTAGAGGCCACTGTCATGCCAAATATTAGGGTTTAAGTAAGTTAAAAGAGAATTAAAGTTGTGGGGAAAACCACAGAGTTTGCATATGATGATCACTAATTATATAATAATATGTGCAACCAAAATATTAAATAAGAATATCGATTCTTATGCTTCCTTGTGATTTCCAATATATCCTTATCAAGATATTTCTTTGAAAAGAAAGAAATTGTTGCATACATATAACTAAACTATATTAAATCTTTAATGTTACCTTTGACTTATAACTTATAATATTTATAATTCGTTGCATATTTTATATATTTGATATTAAACTTTAGGAATTGTATTTTTAATCCAATAAATTGTTGCAGATTTGATATTAACCTTTAGTAATTGTATTTTTGATTAGTTGTCATACTACTTTTCCAAGCTTCCCAGTAGTCCATGGGTATGGAATATGTGGTTTGTATTGATGATGATGATGATGATGATGATGGTTAACATTCAATGAGACCACAATTGGTCTATAAAACCTTAAGAAAGGTAAGCGATTACTTAGATTTCTTTATAATGTTATTTCAATGCTCATAAAACATTAGGAGAAGCTTTCCAAGATCACTATAGTTTTGAGGACTTAGAATGTTAGGAAGGTTGGTATTGATATTGTAGTAGGATGCCATGAAACAACAATGTCTTCAAAGGCTATGCATCTTCTTTGCAATTGTGATGGGGACAATTTATTAAGCTTGTAAGAAGATGCCATTATGCTATGGACGAAATATTGAAAAAGGTTCTAGTAGAAACTGTAAAAAGTAAAAATCGGGTGCAACAAACTCTTAACATGTTAAAGAAATTAACTTACATTTGCTTTTTAACCTATAAGTAAATAATGGGAAATTTAGTTAATAGATTCAAAAAAGTAGGTTTTATAATTTCATCTATAAGACATATATTTTAGAAAAATAGAACTCAAATGTGCAACTCAGATACATGATATCAAACGCACCAATGACAAAACACCTAGCCAAGTTTACAATCATGATTGAACTCAAATTCATTTAACAATATTCAGTGTGCTAATTTAAGAAAACAATAATATATTACCAAAATTAGTAATATAATGTTCTCATTGTATATTTATGCTATATTGGCATCTTTGAACACATTAGTTCTTGAGGTTTTATCATTGAAGCATCAATTTATTTAATGCAACAATGGGATGCTATGCGACACTCCCTTCATTAGTCGTTCAAATATAATATAACTTTTTATGGGGTAAATTTTGATATACATTTCCAATAAAAACACAAATGTTCTAAAGCAACAAATGATGACATATGGAATTGTTGAGTTATAATATGTACTTGATCAAGTAAAAGACAATTATCACTAGCATAATTTTTTCATTTACCAAAAAAAACTTCATATTAACATTGAAGCTCCAAGGAGACAATTATGTCATGCTTGACCTGAACTGGTTTCTTACACTTTCTTTGTTAACAACATATCTACCCAACTACTCAAGGATACAATTATGTTATGACTGACCTGAACTGGTATCTTACACTTTCTCTATTAACAATGTATCTACCCTATTACTAAAGTGAACTTGGGTAAAATTATGTGTAGATGAAAAATCAAGCTATCTAAATTAAGTAGCTCCTACCAATATACATTGAAATGTATACCAATAATTTCATAAGAAATGCTTATGGAAATGTTGAAATCCATGGCCCTTATTAAGATCCAGGGCATCTTACACAAGACAAATTATGATTGAACCATACCATCAAAGCATTTGATTCACCATCATTGTCTTGAGCTTTGAACTTGATATGTAGGTAGTGAAACATTGAAAAGGTGAAGAAGAAATAAGAAGAAGGCTTTGCCTTGTCACAAATAGAGAATGATTGAGATGCCCCTTTGCACTTCCCTAACTTTTAGATGTAGTGGGAAATGGACAAACCACCCAATATATATTCGTGAGTGAGAATGATTAACCACATTCTGTATGGTATGCATGTTGGGTGATTATGTACTCTTTTTCCTAGCCTATCATGGTGGAGAATATATAAGAGCTCAGCCTTGTTGTATTTCCTTTTTCCCCTTTATCTAATAAGTGCTGGCTTACTTTCTTTGCCAAAATAATTTGAAAACATGGGTCCAAAGGCACACACATGCTGACAATTACTCTCAATTCAGTTTCAAGGAAGGGATCAAGGAGGAATATACAGTCCAACAAATCCAAGGGGAGATAGAATTTGGAGAGGAAACTATGGAATCCAATGCAAATGCCAGGAAAGAATCCCATAGTGGGCATGGTTCCCATTAAATAATTTAGTTATTTATGTTTTTTCTATCAATCGTTTTGCTAGGAAAATATATTAGAATTTATAGCTATAATATTTTTATATTTGTGGAGAAAAAATGTAACAACAACATAGACTTTAGGAGTACTCTTTATAATTTTGGGGATTAATCCCTGATATCAAACTCTCTCAGTTTGAATTGTATTAACTCATTGTACGATGCAACCACAACTTTCTTTTAATACAATAGCTACTCATTTCAATTATTTAATAAATAAATTAAGCAATTAGATTCTTGATTGAATGGAGGTTGTCTATGTACTTGCCCCTCTACCCAATGCAATTGAGTTCTATAATTCTATTCTTCCTCTAACTAGTTTGAATTTCAAAATACACATATATTTGGAGGGATCGAGCTACTTCAAGAGTTAACTATTGTATCATATGTTGGACAACTGAGAGGGGGGGGGGTGAATCAGTTGTCACTGTGCTTAAACAATTATGCCCATTTTAAACTCTTTACAGAACACTCAATGACGATCACAATAATGCAGGGAAGTAAGCAATAGAATATTCAACATCAATCACACACATGAAATATACAAAGACAAATATTTCCCGAGGAAACCCATAAAGGGAAAAACCTCTTCTTCTTGATATGATAAGTAATCTTTATTTTCTGTACATTATCATTCGTATGAGCTCCAGCTCCTCTTGAGGCTACAACCTCTGTTTTACAAGCAACAACTTGCTGAGAACACCAACTCTCTGGTTTCTCTAGCACCTACTAGAAGGAAGCACCAACTCACTGAGTGTTCCAGTACCAACTGGATTGAAGCACCAACTTCCAGTCACACAGGCACCAACTTGTATAACAGAGAACAATAGTTCTCCCTTGCACCACCCTACCACCCTAATTTTTCTGGCTGCAACCAGATGGAAGCTACAACTTCCTGTGTTCAAGCACCCACTTGAAACTCTAAGGACAACAATTCTCCCTAACGCCTCCCTACCACCCTTAAATATAAATATCTACTTATTTAAATCTATTACAGTGATACAATGAATATTGATGGCTTACCAGTCTCATCATTGTTCTGCTACACTGCTTTGCTCTGCTTGCATTAGTGTCCTCCTACTCGCCTCACCTGCACTTTATGTTCCTCTGCCTTTTATGCTATGTGTGCCATATGCATTCTAAGCGCTATGCCTCCACATGCTCTTCACTATGCCATCATTCTGCCCTTCGGGTTGTTCACTGTGTCTCCTCTTGCCCCCAACATCTTCCACAATCTCGATCACCACCTCTTCTCTATTCTAGATGTCTTTCACATGTCGATTCCTCTGCATGATCATTATGGAAACTCTTCGTCTTCTTTGGCGGTTATGCTAAATGTGTTCATCATCAGTGGGCGTTACCCTGAGATTCCTTGGCTTCTCTGGTAGTCTCAACTCTTCGTCTTCTTTGTTAGTTACAACCAATTGTCTTTGGCTTCTTTGGCATCTAATCCTCTTCCTTCATGTGACCATCGACAGTGACCAAATGCCTGTTCAAAAGGTGCTTCCCAAACTCGGTCTTGTGAGCGCTAACTCCATTTCTTGATATGAACTTGGGCGATGGTCTCTCGTGACCAAATGATTGTGGGCGCATGCTCTCTTCATGTTAGCCCCCTATCGCATGTGACCTCGGGCTACGTCCTTGTGTAGGAAAATGATTGCAGGCACGTCCAAGAGTGGTTTGGGATCAACCGCTTTTCTCCCCACAATCCACCTCCAACTACCATGTACCCTTTCTCCAAAATTGTGGTTTCAATTGCGGCCCGCTCATGAAAAATTAAGACCCGAGCATGTTCTGAACTCGCAATGCGATGGGACCATCGATATCACGATATTGACGGTGCTCCTTCAATCAACGGCTCTGATATATCTTCCTTTCCTACCTTCTTTCATCTATCCACGCACGATTCTTAGTCTCAATGATCAGGTGACATGTGGCCCTCCAAACCAACGGACGAGATCAATTTAGCCTTTTCGGCTTCGGGAGTTTCGATTCTGAAACTTCGCTTGCTCCCAAAGCATTTCACCTGGAGTCCACGATCCAAAGACGGGTGTGTTTTTTGGATCGACGGTCACAATCCCTTCGAGTATTTGGGGTTCAAAAATATCAACTCTCAACTTTCTTTCATCCTTCCTTTGCTTTTTCCCGTAGTAGTTTTGCCCGGAGTTCACGATCTGTTGACATGCACCCTCCTACACAATCAACGATCATAAGTGACTTCGACACTTCGAGAATTTAAGATGATCGCTGCTTTATTATCCTCCAGAGTGGTCCCCTGCTGAATAATTCATAGGCAATGGAAACCACTTGTTGTCGGTTAAAACTTCCACTTACACTATCCTTCCACTCTATTAGATAAACGATTGAGAATGCATCCGAAGTGATCTTCAAATCGGATGACTTGTATCCACTTCGGGACTTCGACATTCGGGACTTCAGGACTTAGGGAATCTGCTGGTGGTAAAACTCACGAAGTAAAACTCCCAGAGTGACGCCACTTACTTACGTCACTTGATGATGTGTCATGAGCCTAGTAGCTGCCACGCGTCACTCGGATTTGTGATTTGCACGTACCTGAAGTGCCGAATAAACTTGATACTTTTCATTGTCTAATTGCGCCACGTGTCCTTGATGACGTAGTCTTGCTGATGTGGATCCTCATTCACTTCGTGACTTTCGACCTTCCGAACTTTAGGTATTTTGACTTTTCAAATCGCCAATTCTCCCGAAGTGAGAATCCCCAAACAATAACCTCCTTGCAAATTTTAGACCTGAACTAAACGTTGTTCATCGATCAGTTCTCAGATCGACAACTCAATCTTTCTGCGATGCTCCTTTTCTAGCTTATCCTGTCCTTCCACTTCAAGATAATCTGACAACTGTCATTTACTCCAGCTCTCCGGACTTCAGGTTTTTCAAGTCTCAAACTAAAAAATCCTCGAAGTGATTTGCTCCGGAGTTGAGGATCATGTGCCACATGTCAGTCTTGACGATGGACGATCCTTGCTTACTTTGGGACTTAGGGACTTTGACAAGTTCGCTCTCCTACGCTCATCAAAGGCTTAACCTTCTTGCATTTATTTCTAGATCCAACGAATGTTGATCCTCGACACTCAGATCCAATAGATCAGATATGTACTTCTCCTTTGCGCAGCCTCTGGTCACTGGATGCTTATCTAACGGTCATCGGGTATTCGAGATTGGTGATCCAACAACCACTGTCACTCTTCCTCCTGAGCTTCTAATCTCTTCGACTTCGAAGGTTTTCTAAGTGTTCAAAGGTCTTGACCTTTTCTCCTCATGCGAGTCCATTTCTTGGACCTCGTCTGCACTTCTGGACTGTGATCTCTTCTGAGCTTTCTCGTCTTCTGCACTCTCGAGGTTTGGTTCGCTGCTGTTCTTGCCATCAATTACAAGTACGTGCTTCCTGTAAAACATGCCAACATCATAGTGCTTATATTTTGGTGATCACCTTCATAAATGAGGAGGACAATATCCATTGAATTTATCATCCTTTATTCCTTGATTAAGATGTGCTTGGAGTGTTGAAGATGACAATTATGCAAGGGTCAAATCCCCTTTGGTGTATGGGCATAGGGTTAATTCCAAAGTCCCCAATCATAAATGCAATAATTTTTCTACTTGCCGATCCACATTAGTTCATACAATCCAAATCACAAAATCAACTAAAAAATGACAAAGACATCAAACATCCATTATATTCTCTTGAAAGTAAGCCAAGTATAAAAATTCAAATAACCTTATCTCAATATCATCTAGTTTTGCCATTATATCAAGAGTGCTTAAGAAAGTCTCGGGTTTATGAGGTAAATATATGAAACATTCATGACATAAGTATGGGACATATATGATAATATAAGGCCCCATAATTTACCCCCCAATTGGAGGTATGCACGCCTCTGTGAAATATAAATAAACTTCAAAACTGGTACTGTGCTTTGCTCACTCCTCATTATTAGATGTTCTTCCCTGCATATTTCTCTAAGGTCACATGCCATAATATTTTATTGGAATCTCTATTATGGTACCCTACTTCTTATTCCACCTTGATCCACCTTATTTTCTCTTTCTCAATGGCTATCTCTGTTGTAGATTGCTAAGATGGAGTGGGGTGTAGGAGAAGAGGGAACTTGAACCTCATGCCATTCCAATTAAGCTCTATTTTCTTTAAAGGATCCACATACATTTATGATATGTAGAGGGAAACATTTATACCTTTTAGAGAGTGAGACTATACTTCCTTGAGTGTAGGGGTTAGTTCGTCCCACCTGCTCTGACACAACTATAACACCCCCACTTTGATACCTAGGTTGTAATAGGTTATGTACACATGGTTTATAGCTTGGTGAGATAGTATGATTCTGGACCAGAGTGCCTTAATGTTTTGGTCCGGAGAGCCTACACTAATCAAAGGACAGAGAGCCTAGCAATGTAATTGTACATAAAATCTCATTAATAAAACACATCATGGCTGCAGACCAAGTCAGACAAAGAGTATGGGGGGCTAGGACTCCATGAGAGGTGTTATAGAATTTTTTTCCACACTTCATGCATCTTGCTTTGATGACATTCCCTTTCCCTATGTAGACTCAAATTCCCCATTTTACTCAATCCAGAGTAAAAAATTCAAAATTTTGTACATATACCCGGGCCACAATTAGACAAGTTACGTATACGCAGGTTGCTCTATTATGGCCCACATACATCAAGTTTTGTGCTAAAAAATTAAAAAATATGTCGGGTTTCCATGCCAAGTCATGAGATCCATGATCCTTGACCTTCCATATACTGGAAATGCTTCGACTTGACCCTTCAATTCCATTTGAAGGCTATAAATTGAGCCATATACAAGCCTTGAGGACATTCATCATTGAGAGCAAAGACAATCTGGAGAAATTTCACTTCATATTGAGTTTGTATCCCTTTGTCCTTGAAATTCTGAAATTCTTGTGTGTTCATCCATCCAATCTCTTCCTATCTTGAGAAGGATAAACTCAATTACTCCTACTACTTGTGAGCTTGCCTTTGTGGAGGATTGAAGTGGTGAAGGCCCAGGTGGAGGGACTTAGTTTCTCGGTTCCGATATGGGCCATTACAAAAGTTTGTAACCTATGTACTTCTATTGATTACATTAATAGAAATACTCTTTTCTAATCCAATTATATGTCACAAATATTTGTATTACTTTCCATGGGCATATTTGTTATACATGTTAAAGGATTATGCTAGTTTATATGCTAACTTTTTATATAATTTCCATATGCTTGTGTATCTTGGATGTTGATGATAAGTTACAGGTATCAAGATTTGGATCATGAGCTCAACCGTGGTCTTGTTTGAACGTCCAGATGAGGTGGGCTTCTAGACTTCGCTTGTTAGCATTTCTATTTATCTAGCATACTTGAGACTAGAGTTTATTTCTAGGTGTTGTTTTGTCTGTTGTGGTTTACCCCTAGCCATAGAGAGATTTTCCTCGTAACATAATTGGTGACTCTGTTGGGGAGGATCTCCCTTTTGGGGTATTAGGTGATTTTTCTCCTTTATTTCTATATGTTTTCATGAATTTCTGTGTCACCTATTGCTTGAAAACCTCTATTTTTCTTTGTATATGAGTTTCTTGGCCTAACCCTTTCTCAGGAAGTGTCTTCTTTGGCATACATGTTTTTTCCCTTGAAAGTCGCATACATACATGTGTTGTCTGTGTTTAGGGTGCATACATATGCTTTTGTTCCCTGAACAATCCTGTACACTATTTTCTAAGTCTTTTTGGCTAGGTTAAATGTTTACTGGTTACTGAGACTTCTTGGGTCCCTGTCCTTACTATTGAGTGCCTACATAGTGATAGTAAGTTGCGTCATTGGTGAATATTTTTGGCAAAATCATTTCTTGTCATTTTTCTCATTTGTTGTCCCTGGATTCTGGTCTAGGTTTTCACTTATTGGTGTCCTTCTTGGCTTGGCTTTTGTGCTTGCAGTGGGGTTTGCCCGAGAGCTTGTTTATCCAATCCTTGCATTTTCATTTCATTATATTGAAAATACAAATTTTTTTCCTTTTAGCATTTTACTTAGAGCATTTGCACTTTTGTCTGCATTGCATTAGTTTTGGCATGTTTGGAAAGATTGCACTTCATTGAAATTGAAGAGATTGCATCTTGAGAACAACATTTAGAAGCATACCATTTTTTTGAAAAATCAAGACTAGTACTTAGCAATGTTTTTACATTTTCTTCTTTTTTATATACGCTGAGTCATAATACCATCAGTTTCAATATCACACTTCTTGAGTAAGCAGAAGCCACTAAAATCAATGATGAATAATTTAAATTGATTAGAAATGATTTTATTTTTCAGGGTACACAAATAAGTGTAGGACCTAGGGCCATGGAATAGGATTTTGTGAGTAAACTTCTCCAAGGCTATAAAACTCAATGTATGTGTCTGACCAGGGAGTGGTGAAACCCATTGCATAATTGGTGTCCTTAGGAGGCTCTATTCACACCAGAGTTAAGCATGAGGTCGCACGAAGTTGGTTGAAGAGATATCCCTCTAAAACCTTCCTAGCGTAAGTGATATTTCTGGGGTTCTATTTGTATCTAGGGGTTTCACTAGTGCCTTTACCTCCTTGAGAGGCGATGCTTTCAAGATTTTGGGCTTAGCTTCCCTTCCCATATGGTGGACTGGACCTGCAACTGCTCGCCTGAGCATTGGTTATACAGTGGTGACTTTAGTTTCTTGACCTAGGTATCCACATAGGTTGCTTGCAAGGGTTATTCTGTAGGTACCCTGAGTCAGATATTGATCAGACAACAAACAAACTTTAGGGAGGATTTTCTCTTCGGAGGAATTTGACTGACTGCATTGTGAAGCCCATGAGGGTCCTTATAACTGATTTTGTTACCTCCACTCTATTGTTTGGGAGTCTCATCCCCTCGTGGGAGAGGCATACCTCTTTAGTTCGGGAGGTCCCTTCAACCCTCATATCCTATTTGTGTGCATTGGCCTTTAGCTTTATTTAGGAGTGTGATCTTTGTTTATTAGGTGGCTTGTTAGCACTGAGATTCACCCTCAGATTGCGAGAGAATAAGCCCAATACCCATCAAAATGTTTGGTGGATGTTGGTTTTATGAGTGGAGGTCAAATGGACAAAACTTGGTACATGAATGATTTTAACGCATAAACTGGACAAGCAATGCACATGGAAGTGAGGTCCTCATTAAATTCAATCAATGATTTGAGTTTAAGTGTGAAAAGAAGGAATAATTAGTGAGAGGGGTGAACAAGACTGCTATGAGCATCTGACCTTCAAGCAGCTTGGTGAAGAAAAACTCAGGCTCAAGAAAACTCCTGATCTCAAGTTTCAGACACCGAAATATGTCACAACAACATAATAATAAAACCTACATTACCATGCAACTACAACAACTTGAATGGATCTTCCATGCCCGAGACTTTCAACGTAAGGGGAAATGAGATAACAAAGGAGCTAACCTTAATCAAACCTACATTACAATAGAACCGCAACCCTCGACTGAATCCTCCATGCCTGAGTGTTTCAACACAGTTTTTACAAAGAGATGAGAGAAGATGACTTCTATTAATGCGAAATTCTCAAGTTTGATACATAACCAGAGAACAACTCTGGTATCAAAATTACACAGTAGGGAGATCTGCTAAACCATTTAACCACTGTAAGAAAATATCAAACTGATCTAGTTTTACTTAGATTAGTTCACAACTGTCAGGAGTGTGATATGGCAATGTCATTCAAAGCTTTGCATCTGAGCAGTCCTCTTTCAGACTGTGCATGTTTCCTTTTGTCAGACGCAAACCAGGTTCAATGTGGATCTGTAGAAAAATTGACCATCGTTGTACCTTACTGACAGTCGTATCTCCTTAGCCATAAATTTCGAGCCTTCCATTTATGGACTGAGCTAAGGTTTCAACTACCAGTCTTGGCTCCATTAACTAGATCTTCATCGGGATTGGAGATTGGCAGGATGACTGACGGAAGGCCATCTGTCGCAACCGGATTGAGCATTGAATAAGCAGGTGACCGCAAAGTTAATCCTCGTTCATAGGCTGACCCATCCTCAGGATTAGAGCACGTCGGGACGATTATCGGGAAACCACATGTCGTTATTGGACAGGGCATCATATGCGCATGTGCATTTCAGGGCCGCGGGAAGCGGTTTGGACCCACACAACTTTCGGGCCTGAAATGCACCCCCTTCTGCCACGTAGCCTCCTCACAAAATGGTGGTTTGGATTTCGGCCCGCTCAAGGATTTTTAACACGCAAGCATGTTGCGGCCCTGAAATGATCTGAGACCGTCGATTTTAAAGGGACTTAAGATCTGGGCACTCCGACTACTTTAGCGCCCTCGCCAAACTTTTACCCGCCTACTAACCTTGGAGTCTTTCCAACTATGCTTAGAGATAACTAAACATCGAACCTGTGCAGGGAAAATTCGCCATTGTAATTGCATTTTCCTGCTTGATGCGCTGATGGATGTCACCTGCGAACCTGCAAAACTATATGTGATAACATTGGCTCCACAGGGGATGGCATGCTCCCTGCGAGCTACCAAGAACGGACAGTTCCGGTGCCTTAGCTTTGGGGTATGGAGTCTCTTATTCAAACATGAAATAAAGGAAGTGGTAATTACAATGGTGGGAAGCCATTCATGGCTTAAACAAAATATTTCTTCAGAAAGTGCCCATTGATAGGGCCACCAAAAACTTCAAAATCCTCCAAGTTCTGCAACTTATAGGTGTTATTTGAAAATACTTCAGAAATCTTGAAGGGACCAATCCATAAGGCTTCAAATTTACCATGTTTACCTCTGTCTTTCTTGGGGGAATCCCACTTGAGCACCAAATCCCCTAGATGGAAATGTTCCCTGCTTGCCTTCTTGTCAAAGGCCCGTTTTATCCTCTGTTGGTGATCATGAGGTTTATCAAGTAGCTGCTCCCTGGTTTGTTGTACTTCTAGCAACTGTTGTATCCTCCTGACCATATCATCAGGTTCTCCTTGGTAGCCATGGAGGAATTTTGATACAGGAAAGGGAAGCTGAGTCGGAAAAGTAGCTTCAACACCATATACAAGCTGAAAAGGGGAAACACCCAGTGACCTCTTTGTTGTAACTCTGTCAGCCCATAATGCAAATTTCAGCTTGGAGTCCTAGGATTTCTTGTTGTCTTCTAACAATTTCTTGATGATATTTATGAGGCTCTTGTTAGAGGACTCTGTTAAACCATTTCCCTGAGGGTAGTAGGGAGTAGAATGGATTAATTTGATCCCATACTGCTCACATAAATTGATTAACGACTCATCTTTGAAGGAGGCAACATTGTCAGTAACAATCCTGCTTGGACAACCAAATTTGGACATGATATCTTCAAGGAAGTTAATGATGACCTTGTGGGAGGCATTTCTTGTAGGGATGGCTTCTATCCATTTGGTGAAATAATCAGTGGAAGTCAAAATCCACCTGTATTGGCCACTTGAGTCTGGGTGGATCTCTCCAATGAAGTTGAGACCCCACTCCTGAAAAGGTCCAAAAACCACTAAGGTTTCAAAGGCAAATATTTGAGCTGCTACTTTCCAAATTTTTTTTGACACTTGACACAAGCTCTAATATTTGCACAACTATCAGTAAAAAGGCTGGGCCATAAATACCCATCTCTAGCGATGTTGTAAGCTGTGGTCCTCCAGAAATGATGTCCCCCACATAAGACGTCATGAAAATATCTTATGGCTTTTTGGGATTCCTGTGGGTCTACACATCTTAAAAGGATCCTTCCAGTACAAAACCTGATCGATGAGACAATATTTGATTGCTTTGAGTTTCAAATATCTTACCTTGTTCTTGTCCAAACCATTAGGAGGCCGCAACTTTTGCAGAAAATATATGATGTCTTTATATTAGGTGCATTCTGCCAAGTTGAGACTAACATGTGAGTCTCTACCAACAATCTCAGTTTACTGATTTTCTGAGTTTATCTTCATGAAATTAACCCCTAAATCCTTGCATTTTGATTCAGCCAGTATCCTGACTAAACCTTGGCCTTTTATCAATTTAGTGGGTTTTATTTCCAGGTCGAACTCCAGAATTTTGGCAATCCATCTGCTTCTTTTCCCATCTATATCAGGATGGATCAATATCTCTTTTACTGAGCCTGAGGGGACATATGCAATAATATTTGAATGCAGAACATAGATTATGAAGGCCTTGAGGGCTTTCACCAAAGAATATGCCTTCTTCTCCATGGTATCATATCTCATTTTTGTATGCCTCAATGCTTTGCTGAAAAAGGAAATAGTTTGCTCTAACCCCTCTGTATTTTTTTGTAGCAAAACACCAGCCAACAAATCAGATGAGGCAAAATAAAATATCATAAATTCCTTAGAATAGTCAAGACCGATGAGGACAAGTGCTTCAGTCAATTCCCTTTTGATTTGTCCAAAATAATTTCTGGACTCAACAGTCCATTTCGCCTCGCTTCCCTTTCTAAGCATGACTGCAATGTTCTTAAACAACTCAGCAAAATTACAAATGAATCTTCTCAGAAAGTTGATTTTAACCAAGAAAGATTGAACCTATTTCTTAGATCTGGGAAAAGATAAGGCCTGGATGGCCTCTACTCTGCTTGAATAAATTAGTACCCCTTTAGTTGACACAACATGCCCCAATAATTTTTCCTCCTTCATAACAAACACAGATTTCTTAGGATTGAGGGAGAGACCAAACCTTCTGCACTTCAGAAAGACTTTCTTCAGATGATGACAATGCTCTTTATAAGATTTTGAGAACACTGTAATGTCATCCAGATAAATGACTACAAATTTGTCCTTCTCCCTAATGAAGGCAATGTCCATGGCTCGTTGGAAAGTTGCTCCCGCATTCATCAATACAAAGGGCATTTTAGCATACATGAATGTGCCCTAAGGAGTGGTGAAGGCTTTCTTTTCTCTATCTTCAGGGAGGACAGAGATCAGATTGTAGCCAAAAAATCCATCAATCATGGACATCCTAGATGAACCGGTCACTCTCTGCAGAATTTGCTCCATCTTTAGAAAGGGGTAGTTATCTTTTTTGGAGCTCATGTTCAAATTATTGAAATCAACACATAACCCGATTTCCCCATTTTTCTTCCTCATAGGCACCAAGTTAGCTACCCATTCTAAATATCTCAAATGGATGATGATCTGGGCATCCAATATTTTTTTACTTCTTTCTCCATAATAGGCAAAAACATGGGATTTATCTATCTGAGTTTCTACCTGAAAGGTTTGGCCTCTTATTTCAAAGGGATCTTATGCTCAACGATGCTGGTGTCGTATATTCTCAAATATTCATATTTCTAGGCAAACACATCAACAAACTCCTTCAAAAGATTTCCATACTCAACGCTTTGCTCCTTTGACAAACTGCTAGACAATTTGATATATTTGGGATCCTCCTCTATTCCCAAATTGCATTAAGTCACATCAACATATTCAGTGTAACTTTTAACCTTTACAACAACATCATTTCTATCAAACAATCAATCCAAGGGGACAAGTCCCTTTGAATATGGTTACTTGGTAACTGAACGACATGATGGTCAACAATTTTATTCAGAAAAATATTAGCATGGGGGTTTTCTTCAATATCATGATGCTGATCAATATGAAAATCAGAAAATTCATCCACAATCTCAATATTTTTTTTTATCTCAAGGTCATCCTAAAAAACCTTCCAATGTTTGACATTGTCAGGAATAGAGGGTCTGTATTTTACTTCCACCTCATACTTGAGTTTGGGGGGAAAAGGAACCCTAAACTTACTTCCTGAAACAACTAAGGAATCTGCCACAGTGTTCTCCTCTCTTGGAATAAATGAGATATTAAAATCCAAGAAGAAACTATCAACAAGGTCCTAGGCTTCATTTCTGTAGGCCCTTAACCTAGGGTGCTTAGCCTGATACTGATTTTTGACTTGATGAACAATCAACTCAACATCTCCTAATACTGAAAGCTCCTCAATATTCATGTCTCTGGAAGATCTCAAACCCAAAAAAAGAGCCTCATATTCTGCTACATTGTTTGTTGTTTCAAATTCGAGCTTGTAAGACAGAGATACGGTCTCCTGGGCAGGGGAAATGAAAACTACCTAGCACCAACACTTTCCCTAGAAGAGGCTGCATCAATTTTTTTTTCCAAACAGAGGTATTGGGAGGAGGGTTTTCACAAGAGGCTACAGGTTGCTTTCTGATTTCAATAGGTGTCCGAGGAGCATCAGTGAGCTGTAGCATATTGGTTCCTAAATCAGTGTCAACTGCAAAAATAGGATGGTTGGTAGGATTCTCTTCATCACTGATAATGTAAGCAAGCTGTGCTTCCCTATAAAGCCTACTACGTTCTCCCCCAAACACAGGAATTGTGGCATATGAAAGATCCATCTGTAAAGTTCCCCCTAGTTTTTTGATCTAAGATCTAGACAAAAGCATTCCAAACTTCGGGGGGACATCAACCACCACAATATCCATGACCACACTCTTCATTGGCAACTGGAATAAGGACACAACCAAGTCTTTGATAACCCCGAGACACTTCACCTTTCTGGAATCAAATGAGTAAAGGTCATGGTAGGTTTTTGTAACCTCCAACCCAAGCTCATCCATGACAGTCTTAGGCGTGATATTGTGAGATTCCCCCGAATCCATTAAGCAGTTGTGCAACACCTTATCATGAATTTTTAATTATGTATAGAAAGGAGGGGAGGAATCATCCCTATCATCTACCAAAGGCCCTAGTATGACAACTATTTTTTCATCTTCGAGGTTGACTCAGTATGTGGGATGAGATGAAGATTCATGCTGCAACATTTTGTAAAGGTACCTTTTGAAATCCTCATTCTTAACTAGCTTTAAAAAGAGTACAAGGATTTTAATCTTTTGAATCTCATTCTCAAAGCTAAAAGAGGAGGGAGGCTTCAAAATCTCCTTCACTTCTAGGATACGGATCTTAACCACTGCCTGGGGGTTTTGTGTCTCCTTTTCTTTGCTGCTAGCTTCCACTTCCTTAACAGGGTGCTCTGTTCTAGTAGACTGATTAGGAATGTCAGGCTTTCCCTCTTTCTTCTTGGACCTAAGGTCATATCTATTTGGATTACCACTAGTAATTTCCCCTTTGCTCAACTCATTTAGTTGGATGCCCATGAGATACTCTTCATATGTAGATTGGGTTAGATGAGGAGAAGAATAGGTGTCACCAAGACAATGGATTTCAGGATCTGCATCTTCTTCCTCTCCTTCTTCATCAATAACTAGATCATTTTGTAGAGGGGCTTGGATTTTTTTATCATCCATATCCCTATTTATTTGATCTCTCTAGATGATCTGAGGGGCGTTATTTGGTCTTCTAAATTTACCCATGTTATGAGTATTCTGGGTGTTCCTATAGCCCTGCTTTCCCTCAAATTTTAGTTTCTCCATTTTTGCAGAAAGTGATTTTACCAGTTTTGTCAACTCATCCACTTGAGGGTGGGCAACAAAGGAGCCAGAGGTTGAAGCTTCAGACCTACCTTTTCTTCTGTCTCTATTAGCCTTACTCCTAAGTTTGTCGACTGCCAATATATTGGATTCTACTTCAAGGGATGCATATTGCATATGAGCCAAGGAGGTAGCTCTTCTTTCTCTCAACAAGAGGCAAAAATCAGGGTCAAAAGCAGTAGCATAGGTGATCTTGGCAGAGGTTTCAATAGGCTTACTTTCAGTGGGAATATTATTGTACATCTTATTAAATCTTTTTGAGAAGTCTGAAACAGATTCCCCTTCCTCTCTCTTAAGTGATCCAAACTCTATAATATAATAAATGAAGTCCTTTTTGTCCACCCAATGTCTCAAGAATGAATCATTGAGAGCTTCAATCCCATCAATAGATCCAGGAGTCAAGCCCTTGAACTATTTTCTAGCCTCACCGTCAAGGCTCTGTACAAAAACTCTCAACCATACATCTTCATTTTCAATATTAAGGTTATTTGCATAACTGTAAAAAGATGAAAGGTGTTCTTCTGCAGTTATGTCTTCCTCCCCTGTAAACTTGGGCATGTACTTGAGGTAAAATCCAAATGGGAGGGCATTCATAGGCTGAGGTAGAACTAGGGGTGCATACCTAGCAACCACTATGGCATCCATTCTGTTTCTAGGAGGATTATCACCTGCCATTGGGATGTGAACTGTAGGAGAACCAAGGGGCGATGGAGCTTTGGCATGTAAGACTGCAACTCTGTTTCTAGGAGAAAGAGGAAACGACTGAGTGTTGGAGGAAAATAATATGGGGTTTAAAGGAAAATAAGTTTCCCCTTCTTTAAATGTAGCAACTCTGACAGGAGGAGGAGTAGGTAAACCCAAAGTGGGAAAATATTCTATGTTCTTGGGTCTAAAACACTTTACAATATCAGGGGAAACATGGGTGTTAAAAATTTCTCCTTCTAAAAGAAGACCAGAAGGGGAGAATTCAACAGGAAAAATTCCAAAATTTAAACTTCTGGAAACTCCAATAGATGATATAACAAGAGAATTAGATGCAACTACTGGATTTTTAAAAGAACAAGTTTGTAAATTAGAAAAATCACCTAGTACAATAGTTAAAAGGCCTTCTTGAGAGGTATTTCCTTTCTTGATAATATTTTCTAGGTCAGCGTCAGGTGTTTCCAGGGGCAGCTGTGGAGTAGACCTCGTGTGTTTGCCTTTGGGAGCCACAACTGAAACAACAGAGTCACTAGGTGCAAGTTGAAATATTTAAGGTATTGATTTCTAATGCACCTTCAAAATCAAAATTTCTTTGTCACTCAATCCCAGGGAAATGTCTTCAATTCATTCCCTGACAACGGTGCCAAGAATGTTAGCACTAAGATTCACCCTCAGATTGCGAGCGGATAATCCCAATACCCATCATAATGTTTGGTGGATGTTGGTTTTGTGATTGGAGGTCGAATGGAAAAAACTTAGTACAAGAATGATTTTAACAGAGAAACTGGACAAGCAATGCACAGGGAAGTGAGGTCCTCATTAACTTCAGTCAGTGATTTGAGTTTAAGTGTGAATAGAAGGAAGAATTAGTGAGAGGGGTGAACAAGACTGCTATAAGCATCCGACCTTCAAGCAACTTGGTGAAGAAAAAATCAGGCTCAAGAACACTCTTGAACTCAAGTTTTAGACACAGAAATATTTCACAGTAGGATAATAATCAAAACTACATTACCATTAAACTACAACAACTTGATTGGATATTCCATGCCTGATCCTTTCAGCGTAAGGGGAAATGAGATAACAAAGAATATGACTAAAACTGGTCACAACAATACTGTAATCAAACCTACATTACAATAGAACCACAACCCTCAACTGGATCCTCCATGCCCGAGTGTTTCAACACAGTTTTTACAAAGAGATGAGAGAAGTTGACTTCTATTACTTCAAAAGTCTCAAGTTTGATACATAACCAGAGAACAACTCTGGCATCAAAATTACATAGTAGGGAGATCTGCTCAACCATTCAACCACTGTAACAAAATATCAAACTGATCTAGTTATACTCAGATCAGTTGACAACTACCAAGAGTGTGATCTAGCAATGTCATTCAAATATTTGCGTCTCAACAGTCCTCTGTCAGACTGTGCATGTTTCCTTTTGTCAAACGCAAACCAGGTTCAGTGTGGATTTGTAGAAAAAATGACCGTCGCTGTACCTTGCTGACAGTCCTGTCTCCTTAGCCATAACTTTCGAGCCTTCCATTCATGGACTGAGCTGAGGTTTCAACTACCAATCCCTGCTCCATTAACTAGATTTTCATCAGGATTGGAGATTGGCATGACGACTGATGGAAGGCCATCTGTTGCAACCAGATTGGGCATTGAACAAGCAGGGGACCGCAAAGTCAATCCTCGTTCATAGGTCGACCCCTCCTCGTGATTGGAGCACGACGGGATGGTTATCGAGCGACCACCTGTCGCTATTGGATAGGGTATCATATGCGCATGTGCATTTTGGGGCCACGGGAAGCGGTTTGGACCGACACCATTTTCAGGCCCGAAACACACCCCCTTCTGCCACATAGCCTCCTTGCAAAACAATGGTTTGGATTTCGGCCCGCTCAATGCTTTTTAATGCTCGATCATGTTGCGTCACTGAAACAATATGAGACTGCCGATATGAAAGGGACCTGATATATGGGAGCTCCGACTACTTTAGCACCCCCGCCAAAATTTTACCCGCCTGCTAACCTTGGAGTCTTTCCAACTGCTCTTAGAGATAGTGCCACATCAAACTTGTGCAGGGGAAATTCACCATTTTAATTTCATTTGCCTGCTTGATGCGCTGATGGATGTCACCTGCGAACCTGAACAACTATATGTGATAGCATAGTCGAAGTATTTTGTTTTTCATTTTGATTTCTGAGTCATCAAGGAGCAAGACCAACCTCCCCACCGGTCTCGTCGTCTTTTGAGTCAAGTACCACAATTTGGTTTTTTACCGAAGCTGCCTCCTAAAAGGCCTAGAGTTAATAAATGTGGTACATATATCTTTGCTTCTCATACTTACGATCATCCTACCATGAGTACTAAGTCAGATATGAATGTGTCACACCAGCCTCTGCTATGATTAGTGGTATCCCATCGACTCCCTCATCATCAGTTGTTTGGATTCCAGAGACTCCCTCACTTAATGCTACCTAGCCCATGGTCTCTGATCAATCCATGGGGATGAATCCTTTTGTATTTCTGAGTATTATGCCAAATCATAGTAATCAATCAATTCCTTGGGTCTCTAATCCTTTCTATTTTGGTATACCAAATATGAATTTGCACTTGTCATCCTCCATTCTGACGACTAATGTGAATCCTAGTTTTGGATTTGGGGACATGACACCTCCTTATACTCCTTTCTTGTTTGGTGGGGGTCATATCCCTTAAAACAACTCCCACAGTAAAAGGTCGGAATCCTTCTTCCTCTGGACCCAATCCTAGCTACAATTTTCTAGGGTGGAGTACTCAAATGAGCAATCCTTTTACTTCTTATATCCTGTCCATCCATTCTTCTTCCACAATGATGGTTTCTACGAACGTTTTTCTCATGGAAAACCTCCCTCTAACCTCTGGTGTTTCATGAGGGGGAGTCAATTTTATAGTATGGGAAACCCCCCACACCGAGTTCCTTTGTATGGGGGCAATATATATCCTCACATGAGTAATGGATATCATGTCACTTTCTCCTCACAAGTGGATTCCTTGATGATGATTCCCTTACAACCTTTTATGAATCAATTGTGGGGAGGATAGTATCCTACCAGATAGGGTCATGGTTTATACTGAAACCCTGCTTGGCCCACGATATCTCAAAACCAATATTTCTATGGAGCATGGTCTCAGACATTGCAACCATGACTCCCTTTTCTGGCCATGTTAAATTTGCTAGACATGTAAAAGTTGATGAACGACTCAGTGCGTTGTGATCCATCATGGCCCCCCGTCCCTACCAAGCTTCCCTCTGATAGTCCAAATTTTGAGGGAAAGACTGGTGAGGACCCAAGTGATCGTGTGACTACCTTTCACCTATGGTTCTCTTCTAACTCCCTTAATGACAATTATGTATGGTTGAGACTATTTCAATGCACCCTTATGGGGGTTGTCACAAAATGGTACATAGAGTTACGTAGGGGCACTTATGGAACTTTCAATGAGATGGTCTTGTTTTTTCTCAACCACTTCCAATTGTCGGTTCGTTACGATGCCAACATAGAAATTTTATCATCTTTTCGTCAATATAAAGCCACCCACATCTCAGATCATATTCAAGAGTGGAGTAGACGAAAGAGGTTGATTAAAGCTTACATTCCTCCAGAGTTTCTGTTGGAATGGTTCCTCAAGTCCCTATTGCCTTACATTTAGAAGGATGTTTCTACATCCATAGTGACATATAAGGAAGAGGCCATATTTAAATCCCAACAGTTGGATCTTAAATATGCTCAGTCTGAGATGCTCTACGAAATCATTCTTGAAGCACAGCAATCGAATTACGATCCTAGACAAAAAACTGGGCCTTATTTCGATGACATCATAGGATCCACAAGTGCCAAGACTAAAGACCAGGGGATGAACCAGTTGAAAGATTTCTCCCTTAACCAGTCTGTAGTAGGACAAGCTATGACTTCGTCCTCAACCACGTATTTGGTGGATGTACATTCTGTACAGTTGACGAACCCAAACGGTAACCAACAAACCAGAGGGAACATGAAGAAAATTCATAATAATAATCATAAGGGTGGAAAGAACAATAATAATAATAAAATAAAGGATGACCACAATAATGATAAATCTAATAATAATGTTGGTGAGGGAAAGAAAGAAAATAGGAAGATGAAGTTTCCCCGTAAACTTTGTAAAGAAGATCACCTTACCCACTTGTGCCCCAAAATAGAGGAATACTCGAGGCTCATAGCACATCAAACTGTTGTGCTGGCTAACCCATTTCCACATAACTAAAATATGACCTCGAGATCCTCCAACACTGGAAATGCGCCAAGTGGAAGTAAAAATCCATCGGCACATGATGGTGGGCATTAATGTGTCAATATGGTCTGGTATGAGATTAGTGTAGACACTAGGACTCACGATTATGGTTCTTCACAACCTGTTTTAGGTCGAGAGCCTCCTGCTTCAGAAAAGCCTTTGCATATTGATAAGCCTGAACCGTCACCTCATATTCTGAAAGGAGCACTTAAGTGCTTTGATCACAATCCTAATTCCAGAGCCACCCAAAATTACTCAATTGTCGAGGATTTGGGCCAAACGTCGTGTGCGATGTCGGATTTGGAGGTGCTCTAGATGTGTCAAACACAGAGGAATGCCTTTCTATCTGCATTGGGAGATACATACCTGTGTGGCTCAAAATATTTCAATTTCAATGTCACATATGTTAAGCCTCTCTTACCTTACCATGTGGCATGTCAAATCCATGTGGAGGGTATGTATATTACCATCAAACATACTATCATTGATGAAGGTGCTTCGACATCCATAATGTCTCTGTCTTATTGGAGAGCCATTGGCTCTCCGTTGCTTTCTCAATCCGTGACCATGTTAATTGCATTTGATGGACGTTCTTTTAGAGTCCATGGTGTCCTTCTTGCTTTACCAGTCCAGTTAGGTGGTAAGACTATGGAGTTCGAGGTCAAGTTGGTTGATGCACTCGTTGACTACAATATTTTACTATGGCATAATTGGACTTACGCTATGACAACCATTGTGTTGTCGGTATTCCATGTGTTATGATTTCCTCATGAAGGGAAGATTGTGACGATCAACCAATTGTCTTTTGTGCACCCTAGTCTAACTGCATCGGTGGGACCTTCGGTCCCCATTATTGATAATTCTCAGCAGGAAAATGAGAATGTTGGTGGCAGAATGTATTCCTACTTGATGGGAACTTTTGATTTCTTGACACCAATATCGTGCATTAATGCCATCTCCTATGAGTCTTCATCGCCACTAAGGTCTGTTCCTTTTTGTACTTCATATTTCAATGACCCTTGGACCCTACCTTCTCTGGCTATGTCATATGAAGGTCATTCAAACATCAGGATGGCGATGCCATTTTCCACAATAGAAATTGCGTATCAAGCTATACAAGAAACTACTGTAGACCCATATCCTTCCTCCTCGTGGACAGATGAGGTGGATCCCGTCTTAGAGCCCATATGGGTTGCACATTAATCTAGTTCACATGATTTCCTTGACGATACTTTACCCTTGGATGAAGCAATATTATAGGCCATGTCCGGTCTTGATAGGCCTTGGGACGACCTTCATCATAGATCTTATTTTCTCCTAGAGCTTGAGATGATTGAAGAGGATAAGTTTAGGTCCACCCTGAGTGAGATGGTTGGTCATGTCGTGGATATGTTAGATACACATGGTATATATGTTGAAGGAAACATGGTGAATATTTATCCTACCTTCATGATCGACATTTCTCGAACCCTTGGTAAAATTTAAAATGTATATATCGGTGTAGATTGTTCGCCTAAAGAAATTTAGATTATGACATGTATTTGCTTGGTCGTATGAAGATATGTTAGGGATTGACCCCAATAGTGTTGAACATGAAATTAAAACTTATCTGAATGCTAAACCCATTTGAAAACGACTTAGGGATGTAAATCCTAGGAAGGCCCCTGCTATTAAAGCAGAGGTGGAGAAGCTTCTTAACGCTGGCTTCATCTACCTAGTTCCCTCGAAAGAATGGGTATCCAACCCCATTCCCATGGATAAGAAGCAAGGAAACATCTATGTATGTATGGATTTTAGGGACCTGAATAAATCTTGTCCTAAAGATAACTTCCCCACGCCCTTTATTGATCATATTATTAATGAGTGTGCGGAAAGAAAAGTCTTTTCTTTTATGGATGGATTTTCAGGTTATAATCAAATTCAAATTAAACCCTAAGATGATGCTCATTTTTCCTTGGGTTACATTTGCATACAAGAAAATTCCTTTCGGTCTTAAAAACGACAAAGAAACTTTTCAACGTGCCATTACCTTCACGTTTCACGACCTTAAGCATATAGTTTAAGCCTATCTAGACGATCTCGCTGCTCACTCTCACAAGAGGGTTGATCATTCGACTCAACTTTGACTAGTATTTGAAAGATGTCTCTATTATTGCATTCAATTGAGCCCTCACAAATACATATTTTGCGTTAGGTTAGGTCGCCTTTTTTGATTCATAGTTTCTGAACATGGGATCATGGTGGACCTTATGAAGGTTGAGGCAAAACTTCAATTTCCTCCCCTGCACAATATTCGACAACTTCAGGGTTTATAGGGGAAGGATAAATTCCTACTTCGTTTCATAGCCAAGTATGCCAATATAAATAAGGGTTTCATGCATCTCTTGGAAAATAACACTCCATTCATATGGGATGAGCGAGCCTAGAAGTCCTTTGATGCTCTTAAGAAAGCTTTGGTATCGACACCTCTACTAAAGCCCCCAGACTACAATAGATATTTCCTACTTTATATTGTCACATCTAAAGGGAGGATTGGTATGGTTATTGTTCAGGAATATGGTGATCTCCATGAGGATGTTATCCATTACCTTAGCCAAAATATAATTGGTCCTAAACTTAAGTACTCCCACATAGAGAAGCTAGCTTTAGTTGGCATACATGCAATTCAGAGATTACGTCACTATATTTTACTTTGCAAGACTATCGTGGTTGCCGATATCAATCCATTTCAATACATCCTTACAAGGTGTATCATAGGGGGGAAACAAAATAAATGGATTGTAATTTTGCAAGATTTTGATCTTGATTTTCCCTCCGCGGAATCCAAGAAATCACTAGTTTTTGCGGAACTGAAGTCAAACTTCCCTAGGAAAGATGAGGATATTTTCATGACGATTCATTTGCCGATGAACAAATCTTCCTTATCTCATATTTGGACCCCTGTTATGGATATTTTATAATATACCTTCAAACTCTGAAGCTTCCCCAATATCTTTCGAGAGACGAGCGATGATGTGTACACCATCAGGTCAAAAAATACCTCATTGTCGGTGACACGTTGTATCGTCGAGGGGTAGATGCTATTTTGCATCATTGTTTGATTCACAAGGAGGTTGAAGCTGTTCTCAATGACTGTCACAGTGGGGCGTGTGGTGGTCACTTATTTTGTCTTGAGACAACCCAAAAGATATTGCGATCTGGTTATTTTTGGCCTTCAATTTTTAAAGATTACATAGAAGCGATCAAGAAGTGTCACCCTTGCCAGGTGTTCTCTCGTAACATGTTCTCACACCCTGAACCTCTTCACCTAGTCATTACCATCGGTCCCTTCACCAAGTGGGGGGTGGAATTTATGGACTACAACCTAGCCTCGGTTGGGGGGCACTATCATATTAATGCGGTTATGGATTATTTTACTAAATGGGCTGAGGCCTTGCCTACAGTTAAATCCAATGGTGAGACCACAACACTTTTCATATTCAATCAAATTATAGCATGGTTCGGAATACTGAAGGAGATTGTCATTGATCATATCACTCACTTCCAGAATGAGATGATGATAGAGTTAGCATCAAAACTAGGGTTTAAACACGATCATTCATCCCCCTACTATCCCCAGGAAAATGGACAAGTAGAGGCCGTGAATAAATCTCTAAAAACCATTTTACAAAAAGATGTCAGGAAAAGTAAATCTAACTGGTACATGATGCTTTACCTTGCATTATGGGAATACCTAACCATAGTAAAGACTTCCACTGATTTCTCACCATTTGAATTATTCCACGGAGTGGAGTCGATCCTTCCTATTGAATGTGAAATCTATTCCCTTAAGTTGACAATCGAGCTCCTACCTAACATGAATGATCTCGAAGAACGCCTCATACACTTAGAGTAGCGTTGAGATGCCACTATAGCTATTGAGGCAAATAAATGACGTGTTAAGGTCCAAATACGATAAGTTTGTCTTTCCTCAATAGTACGTTGAGGTAGCTTGGTTCTTCTTTATGACCAAGTTAAGGAACCGATGGGGGCAGGAAAGTTCAATCCCATGTGGCACAGTCCTTATATCGTGTGGTGTGTCCTTGAAAAAGGAGCCTATGAATTAGAATATTATGAAGGGAATGTGTGGACGAGCCCAAAAATGTGTTCTACCTTAAAAGGTATTATTCTTGAGCACGACCTTTTTATACTAGTGTAGGTTAGTGTATATATTTTCTCTTTATCCTTTTGCGTCGTCAACTTGCTTATTGAGTTTTCCCTTGGTTGGAAGATTTCAACATGATATTCGGTGTTATTAGGATTCACATACAGTGCCAGTCATCATACTTGGAACATGGCTTCCGTCACTTGGGTTATCTATTCACCCGAGGGACAATTGGTGTCTTCAAGAGACTTTTGTCTAGATCCATCAACAAATAATGTTGTTGAGAATAGTGTTGTTATAGATCTATTACACGACGCCATTTTACATGGTGTTCGATCTTTAGAAGTTTTCGTGGATTCCCAGTTAGTTATATGTCAATTGAACGATAGTTACCAGACAAGAGATCCTACATTACTCCGACGTTTCCTTCGAGTACAAATTTTGGAACGATATTTTGATTTTATTACTTATAATCATATCCCTAGAAATTATAATCAAGTATCTAATGCATATGCTAATTACATTTTATATTGGATTTGTCACATAAATAAGTAAATAAAACACACACTCATACATTCATCCACTATAAGATAAGCAAGTAAAGCTGAAGACCAAAATATTTTTTATATTTCGTCCATTAAGTCCAAAAACTATGGTGTCATAGTACAAAATTGGGCTTGTATCCCTCAAAAATACATATACGGTCAGTACATCACATAACCATGGCATCTAAGCCCAAGGTCCCAAATGCGTGTCATGATAACACACTATGGTGTTCCCAAGACATCGGAAGAGTCTCACCCACATAGAGGGTAGACCCACATCCTGCCTATGCATAGCCTCTGGCAAATCCTCCACTTGGACCATAGGAATCCTGTGCATCAGACGAGATAGTTTTCCCTGCACATTCTGTAGAACTCTCTCTCCGTCCTCACCTACCATATCATCTCCTCGACCCTTGTGCTAATGTTGTGGGTATCTGTCTAGTCATCATGGACCCACGTTTGCTTAAAATAAATAATCATTAATACATGATACCATACAAAAATATTTGTGTTTTTGTTTGCATTTATCAAATAAAAAAACGCAAAAAAATGAAATATATAAAAAATAATTCTCATTGATATCTCCAAAGGTGGATCCTCATGGAAATATCATGTCATAGTCCCATCGGTAGTCAATCCCCTCATAGGGATATTCATTGATGGAAATGATATGTCGTCGCTGTTAACGCTCTGTAAATTCCTAGAGGTTGTTAGGAAAAAAGAAATCTACGAGAGGTAACTTTATCCAACCACATCGAAACTGGAATCTAGCCTTACCAGCTTCAGAGAGGGATCTCTCTGTATGATTTAGATATGTTTTGAACTTAAGATATTAGGCTAGTTAAATAAATAAGATTGAAAAGGCTTTGTTGTTTTTGTTGAGTTGGCTGAAAGGGCTTTACGCATCCATTGTGATATGGGGTCTGTGTTATAGAGATGAAAATCTAAACCAGAAACAAAAGATTCTTTTCACAGGGAAAGATAATGCACTCGTTGGATTCTTTTAGCAGTAAAATGATGAAAAGAAGAAAAAGATGAGAATATCAATTTAAGTAAAGAATCATTTAAGAATTTCTTCACTGTAATATCAAAAGATAAACATTAAAATCTTTCAAAGTCTGAAACAGGGTATACAAGGATAAATCCTGCAACGTACGTTACTTTTAAAAGATTAGATTAGAAAACACTATGATAACTAAGCAAGAGAAACGTTCAACATAGAAAGAAAACATCACCAATGAATAACACACGAGAATCCTGTGAAACGTCTCTTTGACTTAATGGAAGATCTCTTGATAAAAATATTACAGTCTTGTAGCTTGCAGAGCGTAAAGATCAACCCTCAATACTTCAAAGTTTGAAGTATTTATAATTGAAATTACAAACGATCCTGTCATTAAAGATCAAGACGTGACAAATCTAAATTTAGCTAACTAACTTAACAAGATACAAAAATCTAGGAAACTGTTTAATGACTTGTCGTAACTTCATGTTGTTTTCTGGGTGAACCGTTGGTGAGGCCTCCGCACAACCTCGTCTGAATAGATAGTTGACTGGGCTTGGAAAACTCATCGACTACTCGATCAAATTGCAAATCTCTTCCCATCGAAGGTGACTAGGAATGCTGACTTTGATCAATCTACGATATACTTCATCCATCTCTGTGTACTTGGCAAAAGTTGGCTTGGTGATGAAGATGTACTGGATCTCATGCTGTATGCTGATGTCCAACTATAAAGCATCCAAGAATGCCTTACCAGTGATACTGCCTTGTATTCCTGATAATTTTAAGCTATCCTTAGCCACAGTGGCTAGTCTCTTTTTATAATTGGGGAGTGTCATCAATTTGTCATTTATAACTCTCATACCAGGAAGGCCTTTCTTCTGCAGAGCTTCGATCTTGCTGAAAAATCTTTGTACCTCTGCGTCCATGGTCTGGACCTTTTCCTCCAGTTGTAGCATCAGTCCTCTCTTGGTCAGGACCTTATTGACCTTGAGGATGGTCTCTATCCTATCTTCAATCTTCAACTCCTCTAACTCCTCTCTGGTTTTGGAATTTAGAAATTTGATGATCTCAGTAGCTTCTGTGGGCATCTTTCCCAGTTCCGCTCTTATCTTCTCGATGGCCTGCTGACTACTTTGCACCAGCTCGTTTTGCTCGAACATGATTTGTATCATCAGCCATATTTAATTCATGGACTTGGTGATGTCCATCCAAACACTTTCTTTGACCTCAGCCAATGTTTTGCCTGCCACTATTTGCTTTTGAAGCTGTTGCAATTCCCGTTTAAGCTTGTCTAGAGTTTGTTTCTCCTTGGTGTAGCTGGTTTGGAAGGAAGATTTGAGTTCTTGAAGGTTCTCAATCTCCTTTTTAGGCATGCTAATATTTGTCTCTTGCAATTTCATGTGTTCCATGGATTTAGCTAGATCAACTATCTTCTCCATAGCTGTCAGTGGAGTTGTCGAGGGGATTTCTACTACAGACGCTGTGCTCACTCATGTGAGTGGAACTGCGCTCAGTGGAATGAATTCCATGGGCTTTGACTGCTCCTTTTCTTTCACTAGTTTTTCCAATTCCGCTTCCATCTCCTTCAACTGTGCATTTTGCTCCATGATCAGTTTGAGCATCCCATCCTTTTCTCCTTTAGTCTCCGCTATTTCCTTCGCCCGTGAGTCTTCTGTTGGTGGCAGTTTTAACTGTTTCCTCAGAGATGTTATATCATCATTTTTCTTTTTGAGCATCTCTTGGACTGCTTTCACATTCGAGGGGTCATAAATGATCTTGAGGACCAGTTCTTCCAATGTATTTATCCTGTTATCCTTGGCAAAGGATGATATTTTTTCTAACTTTAGCTGCGTCTGGACGTTGTTCAGAGATACCTGTAACCTGGAGGTAGTAGTAGAAACATTTTCCAACGTGGAGAAAACCATTTCTCCAGTTTGTCTGTGCAGATCCATTTGATCAGCTGGATGCACATCTTTAGTTTGAAATTCGAAAGTTTCCCTTTTGTAATCGGTGATTACTTTCGGGTCTGGCACCTGTGCTTGTAGAAACACCATATGCATTCTACCCTTCTCAGTGTTGAATGCAGGCAACAATATGTGTTGTGCAGTTGATGTTTTCTTCTAGAATTGAGCATATGTGTTGCTGGTCAGCGTCTGATTTCTCTTTTTAATCAGATCATATTTCTCAAAAATACTCAATTTTGGTCCTGTTTTGCTTGGCTGGTTGACTGGTGGAGTATCTGTAGGATTCTTGGGCAACAATGTAGTCATGATTTGTTTGCGAATTGTACTAATGAGCGACCGATCAACCTCCAGAGTTGTAGTGGATTGAATTCCCTTTTCACCAGTCGTGTCAGGTGCCTGACTGGTCTTTGGCCTCTTTGTGTGCAATTGGAACTCTTCAGATGATACTTCAGTGATGGAAGGTGAAGTGTCCTTTTTGGGCCTTTTCTCCTTGGGAACCTGTGGTGTAGTCGTCTGTGAAACAGTGACTGGCGGGTCCTGTTGTTTTGTCTCAACCAGAGTGTTTGGATCCCATTCTGTCTGGTTGGTGAACTTCTCTACCTCAGGCCTAGATGTGTGAACATACGTGATATTCTTATTTTTGACCCTCATCTCGGAAATTATCTCGCACGGATCATAGTGCCATGCGAAACTAACAAAAAACTTCATTTATTTTAGCATTTTGTCTGCTTCCTCCCTATCACCTCAGCTATTGCAAATGAATGATCCTATTTTCCCTTTGATCCTAAGTTGTTCCTTCTTTTTCAGAGACACAAAATGAATGTCGTCTGAATTGATCATCTACCTTATGTACTCCAGGGAAAAAATCCTCACGGGAAGATATTTGGGTAACTTGTATGGGGCCAATTCACACCCATACACTCTGATCTCTATGTGGTCCTAGTACAGGTACCAGTCTCTTGTTTTTTCAATATCTGAGAGGTGTAGGATCCTCTAAATTTCCTCGTTTATTCTAGGTTCGGGTCTTCCACTGAGCATACTCACCACTGGGTGGTAGAACTTCTTGATGAACTGCTTGAAACTAAATTCTGTAGAGTTATGTCTGAGCAGTGAAGTCCACGCTGTCACTACTCGTGGTCTCCCATCTTTATCCATCTTTTGCATTCAAAAGGAAAATTTGTCCGCTTGAAAGAAAATGAACAGGAAGCCAGTATTGAAGAATACCGGAACATGCCTTCTGTGGCGAAGTTAATGAATAGTTCTTGAATGCTGTCTGCTAGGAACGTATTGTAGTCGAACTAAGTAGTGGGTCTCTCATCGGTGGAAAAAATGGACAGAAATCCCAAGATGGGTTCATCCACCCATTGATCCGAAAAATATCCAAGCAAGGCACATAGTGACGTGATGACCTGGTTTCCCTTTACTGAGAATAGGGAGGAAGGATAAGGGGGGTTTGTAGTGGGAAGATGAGTGGATTGTGGGAGGAAAAGCTCAAAAATATGATCTCTTTGGGGAAAATATAGCGTCTGGTAGAGCTCCGTGATGATTTTGAGGTTGAAAGGTGAGGGGGATTCGACTCTGGGTATATGCATCATTTGGTCAATGGTTTTTGGTGTGATGAGGAAAAGAATTTCTCCGGACGAAGACATAATGGCTCTTTGTTCATGGATATAATGGGCCTGGCATTTGAGGTCGAATTCAGGAAAGTGGTGAATCTGGGGGAAAAGATACAGGGGGAGATTTGACTCCCAGAGCCCAATTTCATCACTCTGGTCAAGGTAAACCTCTTTGAGCCATGAATGCAAGTCCGCGAAGTCGAATTCTCATCTAGTGTTTGTGATTAAATGGTATTTGTCTGCCAGGGGGATCGTGTCAAGGTCGATAGGCGGCGAGAGGAAAGGATTTTCCTCAGCTTCTGTCCTCTTTGATTTTGGCGCCATCACTGTAAAAATACCCGCAAATCAAACAATCGTTAGTGGGGATGATGGTGGCTTGGGATGTTTGACTGAAACATAGAGAAAACGGGGAAAAATGCTCTAGTGCGATGGGAAAGGTATTTTCTGGTGAGATGATACAGTAAGTAATGGAAAAAAGAAGGGAGACAGTGGTTTTGAGTGAACGGATATCCGTTGGGCACGGGGGACATGTCAGCAGGCTAACACATAAGTTAGTCAGTAATAAATTTCCAACGGATCATTTGGAGCGTGAGATGGCAGGTAATAATGAATGATGAATATGACCAGGCAACGTGGTGGGAGATGATTGGGGAGTGACCTTGGTGAGAGGACTTGTAAAGGGTGGACAAGTGCAAAGGGACTGACGGAGTAATGAGACGTGACCTCTAGGGAAAACATGGATGATGACGTCATGGGGTGACGGGGCATGTGAAAAGTGATAGGCGGTGGAAGTCTGAACGAATGAAGTTATGCCACATAGAGGAAAAGGGCCCACCAGAGAATATTCCATTCCGGACCCCCCCCCCTCCGTTAAATATAGATCGGTCGGAGGGGTCCGAAAAACACCATGAGTCGTTGATTTGCGCAATTTCTTCTCAACCGCAGATCTATGCACGATATTTAAATAACATTCCGGACCCCCCCCACCATTAAAGGCAGAACAGATGTGGGGGTATGGNTTATTCACTACTCCTATCAACATCAATTTAAAAGAACTTGGCCATGCTTGAAAGGTATGGACCAAGTCATTGTTATTGCATGGGGCTCTATTGAATTTCTTTTATGCCCTCTTTTATTCTTTTTCTTTCTTTCTTTTCTTTTTTCTCAAATTATTTGCAGAATGAAAAATAATTTGACAAACAAAAACACTTAAAGAGATAACATTTTAGTCACCAGTTGATCCTATAAATTATATGGTTATAACAGTCACCACCAGTGAAAGAACTCATTGTTGTAGGGGGTTGGCACCCTACCACCTCCCAACCGCCACATCACCTCGGTCCACTGTGACATGGATGGATCGCGTCAACCATGTGGAAGAATTTCTACTCTAGGGATAAGATTTGGAACCCTCTCGAAGAAAAAACTACATAAAATGGATGCAAACCCGAAGTTCCTCATCCTCTTGAGTTTGCGGTCCATCAACTCGCTCTTCATGTTTTCCACTAGTGAGGTGCAACAATCCTAAATTGTGGGTCTCAAACACTTCACAACATAGAACATAAGCAACCTTGACGCTTGATGCAATGAGGCTGATCCCGATATCTGTGTGAGTACTAAAACAATGATATTCAGACTCGGGAGTTGGCTCCCCATTTTCTCTATGTCTGCAATGTAGTAGGTAGTGATGTACTCGTCCATAGTCCTCCCACCTCCAACCTCTAGGACCTTGAGATTTACCATCTTGCTTGGACGAGACAACCCTGTGATAAAATAGATATCGTCCACTTCAATTCTCTATGGTTTCCCATTGATATTGAATGCCTTGGTCTCTGGATCCCAAAATTTAGAGAGACCACATCTTTGCAAAGATTGTTGCGCCCTCATATCTCTTTCTACTGCAACATCAACCTCCTTGTGCTCCCTCTCTCTCCATTCGATCACCATCCTGCAAAGGAAACATCAAATTTTGAGTCACATTTTATTAAAAAACTTGTGCGTGGAGTTGTACGGGCTCCAATTATAATAGTCGGGTATAGGGATTGATATACACAGTCAGGCTTCACTTTTCCTATGTACATGGGATCGTATATGCGACCTAATGAACTGTAGCCCACATACACCCTAGTGTCAACTTTACGACCTCTAAAACTTGAAAATTGAGCACTAAATATAACAATTAAACCATGGAAATGGAAGAGAACAGGATGAGTAGTTACTTGGTCTAGAGAGTTTCCAGTTTTGTTCATCGTAGCTCTCGAAATCGTGATTGGAAGATTGTGGGTGAAATGACCTCGAAAGCACTATGTGGGTGAAAAACTCAAATGACATGGTAATTTCTTATTTTTACTATTTGTAGAAATTTTTTACCCACTTTATATATATTTTACCCTATCTTTCCTATTTTTGAGACCATATGAACTAATTATGCAGTGTAAGACCTAGTTTGAAGTGGTTTTGTCCAGGGTTTTTTGGATTTCCAACATTCTTCTGCCTGTTTGTGCCTTCGACAGGTATATACCATCACTGGCATATAGGGTAGGTTCTCACCCCGATTTTCATTTTTGCATCGTCCTATGACCATGATTCATATTCCCTAGGTACGAACCCATTTTTTAGCGACAAAAAACCTTCTCCCTGCCACTAGAATTGTCGTTATTAAGTGGTAGATATTTACCAAACATGGGTACCCTAGTTATAACACTTTTGCCATTTGGTTCCCATGCAAAAGTTACTCTATAGGTCTGAGAGTCCCTTATAATCCCGATATGAATTTGTGTTTGAACCTCATTTCTCTTACTCAATCTCATTCTGACCACTACCCATGGGATTCCCACTGAGTCTTGGTTAAGCTCTTTTTTGACTCCTAAAAAATGAAAAAGATAGCCGAGTAAACTTGTCTCTTTAACGCTCGTTAAATAGATTTTAAATGATGTCTATTGTGGTATAAGTTTAACCCTTTTTCGGACCAAATAGACTACTTATGAAAAATGAATACTCTGGTCACCATTGGCTAGAAGAGTTCTCCTGGGTATCATTTTATACTTTTTTGGGCCCGAGGGACAAAATCTACGAAAAAGGATGCTAATGGAAGTTTCTTTCTAGTGTTAGGTTGTAATTGCATCCCATTATCCTGCTTGCATTATTGAGCCTAATGTTGTCTCCCACTTTCTCATTATAAGCCTCTTTCCCCAACAATTCTCAACATTAGCCAAGCAGTGCCTTCCATATATCCTTTACAACCTAACACCCTTTACCCATAGAGGGAACATCCCCCGAGTGTCCATGTCCCACATGCATCCCCTTGCATTGAGCATAGGTATGTTCCACTGCTTGGAACTAGTTGCTTACTCACGACACTCATTTCCTCTCTTCTATCATATCATTTATTTTACTATCAAGAAACAAAAAAATTCGGGCGAGAAAATAATATTATCTCCTATTGGCAACAATCATGTCACCTTTGAACAAAGCACAAATTCTTGAGTCCATTTCATCCAAGGTTATGTTTTAGCATGGCCTTAGGAAGCTGAGATCGTTACTTAGAGTTTACTCCTCTGATTGGTTATTCTTCCAATCCCTATGGAGATTTTGTTGATGCCTCATGCGTCACAAACTTATGTCAATGATCAGTGTTAAGTCTATGCTGCTTGGGTTATCCATCCATCTCATGCTCTTGTTCAAAGGAAGTATAAGCCTTTGTCGACCATTCCTCAAAACACTTGATTTTGCATGTCGACCATCCCCTTACAAGTGAATCTCAGAATCATATGAATTTGTTGTCCTACCTTGCACCCTGGGCCTGATTTCATCATTTTTAGGTGACCTTGAACCCAACAGATGACATCTCTCGATTGGTCGTTGATTGAGGGGTTTCCCTTGTGTTCGATGATAAGAAATATATTCACACATTGGGATTCATGCAGTGTCTTGGATTCCGTTAGACCCTATTGGTGGTGTCCTCGCCTTTGTCGGTAATTTTCATTATTGGCTGCTAGTCAGAGGGTCTCTTTCGTTTACTACTTGCATCTGGTGCATGCAAGAGATGCACATGGTCGTTGGTTCACGAACATCCTATTCCTATGATTTCTTCCTAATCATCAAGATATTGCTTTGTACCTCACACTATATGATGAGAGATGCCTTAATGCTCTCCTTTCTGCGGGTATCATTCCATCAACTTCAACTCATCTATTTTGGAATCGAGATCTAGAGTCATAAGAGTAACTAGAGGCTTACAGTTATCAACGACAGGTTCTCTTGCCATCACTAGTTGGGAATACATCAATGTCTCTTGATTGATGGATTCTCCAAGTGTTATACCTCAATACCTTTCTTCACACTTGTTGAATGTACTCGGTGTCTTGACACCATTATCAATAGGTTGTCTCGTGTTTGTTAACAATATACCTCAATGACCGGTAATAAAACAAAGTCTCATTGTGTTCGACTTCAACCCCTTTATTCACATAATGTAGAATTGCACCTTCGATAGATAGTGTAGAAGACCTACAGTTTACAATAGTAACATCCCATATATGTTGTTTTCTTTCATCGAACCAGTACATATATGACTTCAGTGATCATGGAAGATCAGATTGTACCCCATTGTATACATATATCTTCAATTGATTTTGAGACTGAACTCCACTATGTCTTATTCGTGACTATGACATCCTATGGCATATGCCCACTTTGTATTGCGTATTCATGGCCATGAAAAAGTATTTGTTATATATCCACATGTATCTGCAGTGTAATCAATATTGGAAGCCATGTGTATAGAGTCAATATGAATTGTAATATTCTCATGGGTGACTAGTTATTCCAGCTGGGTCCTCCCTACTCCACTTCTAGGAATTATAATGTATTACGACCATCGAAATTACTCCTCTGACCTCACACATTAGGGGGCATCTGTTATAGAATTTTTTTCCACACTTCATGCATCTTGCTTTGATGGCCTTCCCTTTCCCTTTGCAGACTCAAATTCCCCATTTTATTCATTCCAGAGTCACAAATTCAAAATTTTGTACATATACGCGAGCCACAGTTAGAAAACTCACGTATACGCAAGTTGATCCATTACAACCCATGTACATCGGGTTTTGTGCTCAAAAATTAAAAAATGTGTTGGGTTTCCATGCCAAGTCATGATATCCACGATCCTTGACCTTCCATATACTGGAAACGCTCCAAATCGACCCTTCAATTCCATTTGAAGGTTATAAATTGAGCCATATACAAGCCTTGAGGACATTCATCATTGAGAGCAAAGACACTTTGGAGAAATTTCACTTCATATTGAGTCTTCATCCATTTGTCCTTGAAAGTATGAACTTATTATGTGTTCATCCCCCCAATCTCTTCCTATCTTGAGAAGGAGAAACTCAATTACTCCTACTACTTGTGATCTTGCCTTTATGGAGGATTGAAGTGGTGAAGGCCCAGGTGGAGGGACTTAGTTTATCGGTTCCGATATGTGCCATTATAGAAGTTTTTCACCTATGTACTTCTGTTGATTACATTAATAGAAATACTCTTTTCTCATCCAATTATATGTCAAAAATATTTGTATTACTTTCCATGGGAATATTTGTTATATATGTTAATGGATTATGCTAGTTTATATGCTAACGTTTTATATAATTTCCATATGATTGTGTATCTTGTATGTTCAGGACAATTTGTAGGTATCAAGTTTTGGATCGTGAGCTCAACCATGGTCTTCTTCGGAAGTCCGGATGAGGTAGGCTTCTAGCCTTCTCTTGTTATAATTTATATTTATCTAGCATACTTGAGACGAGTTGATTTTTGGGTGTTGTTCCATTTGTTGTGGTTTACCCCTTGCCATAGAGAGATTCCCTCATAACAAGAGGGAAAGGTGAGGGAGATAATGGGATTAGGAAGGGGGCTAAGCCAATAATATAATAAAATATTCCTAATCCTAAGTCTCTATTTCATGTGATGTCCCAAAGTTCCTAAGTGATGGGATGAGTTCCCAAGTGGTGGGAGAGTGGCTCTTTAAGTGCCACTTGTAAAAAATGAGCCATGAATATTTAAGTTGCGATCTTAGTGGAAAGTAATAACATTATGTTAAGTCTTTCTACCATTATTTCCTTGGAATTTTTGGGGGTGTGAGCTAGGAGAGCCAATGTAACCTTGTTTCCTGGTGGACCTGAGAATCCTAGGTGGATTTCTGTGGACAATTCTCCTTAGGGAAGGTTGGAGCCCTGGATGGAGAATTGTGAGGGTAGGTTTCCTAGTGTGTGATGCCTGGAGACTCCATTATTACATATAGAGTTTCTAGAGCCACAACTCTGAGAATTCCTTGTCGGACTTTGAAAGATCCCTAGAAGGGAAGTGGGATAGCCCAAGGGGTTGCAGAGTAGAGAAGGGGGTACACCTCCTTGGGTTTTGTAGGATGAGGGGAATGAGAGCTTGCTATTTTGAATTTTTGTAGGAGTTTGGTGCCTTGGCCTATTTTGTTATATGTACCATCTGTTTGATCTAGTGTATTTAGGTAGCCTTTGCCTTGGTGGAGTCATAGACGCAACTTGGGGGTGACCTGTTGCTGAGAGAGATAGAGAAACATAGTTTATGTTATGAACCAAATACTTAAAATGTCACAATAAACCAAAAGTACACATCATGTACATAAAATGTGATCATGGAGCACAACTCCAATATAGATACGAGAGATGATTTATACAATAACTCCTTAAAGAATAGGATAACCTCCTCCAAATACCCAAATACATTCATACATCACAATTCACATGCTCTCAATATTGAATACATGATCTATATATATACCTATTCACAAACTACACATGATGCCCTTTTACTATTATACCGACCCTATTACATATACATTTACACATTACATGTACATTTATCCCCATACATGCCCCTTCTTAGGGTCATATCATATACATTTAACCCCATATATGCTCCCCTTGGATCATAACATAGTACCTTCCTTCAAAAAAAATTGTCCTTAAAGTTTTGCAATTAAAGGCTTCGCATATGATGAAACCAAGTAATACGATTTTCTTATGTTCTTTCTTTCTTCATTCCATGGATGATGATCCATCCATCGAAAATCAATTTTTTCGATCCTAATTCTTGGTGGCTAGTTGTTGCATATTTTTCTTTCCTTTGATTCCATGTATTTTTGTTGTAACTTCTCCAATTTGTAGTGGTTGTTGGTCTTTGATAATATCTTGTTGAAGAGTGGTTTTGTGATTCCTTGTTTCATGAATATTTATAAGTATTCCATCTTCTTCCTTGACAATGTTGATATCGACCTTCTTTTCTACCTTGAAATATTTCCTTATAATGATGGTGTCGATATGATTTCACATTTGACGATTTTTCTTCACTATGCACATGCATTTAATCTATCTTCTTTTCAGTGACAATGAAATTCTTCATCCTCTTTTCTTGGTCTTTGATTAGTCTAGCCTTGGAGATAATACCATCATATTTGGCATGTGCATCCTATAGATGGGGTTAAAATTCTTCAAGTATCCTCTGGTGACCTTCTTAAGTCTTATCTTCTTTCTCCTTTTGAAGCTATAATGTCACCCCATTAATCAAATCCTGACATCCTTCTTCAATTTTGGATTGCTTTTCTGATTTTACCTCATTAGGATTCAAGGATTCTTCAACCTTTTTGCAAATTTCCTAACCTCATACTATTTTTTTTTATTATGGTTTCGTAATATACATATATCTTCATCTTTCTTTTTCAATTCTTCCCTTGATTCATCCTTTTCCAACTTTCCTTTGCTAATATTTTATTGGTTTAAGTTATTAACCTCATTAATGATTGATACATTAAGGGATTGCATATTGGCTAACTCGTTGTTGTAACTTAAAATGTTACTTCCATAATTTTTCAAATTTCCCTAACCCTTGTCATTTGATGATCCGTAAATGGGAGGATTATAGCCTATCCATATTACCAACACAGAGTCCTATACAAAATAAATATAATCATAGTTCTCATAAACTTATAGAAACTTGACTGACAATTCAAATTCGATTTGAACAGGAAATAAAACCAATCGACCTCCTCAAGTCGAATCATCCAAATGACGAGGAAGTCAAACTTCTTGATGTTGAGTAAAAAATAATACAACTCAACCAAGTTGACTCAAATGGGAGGAAAGTTGACCAATTCAAGTTAGATGAAAGTGGGCTCGACCAAGGGAACTGAATCGACCAAAGGAAAACCCCGTCGAACCATGGGCGGATCTCGTCGAATAGGAATTGTTGTTGGTTGAATAAGGAAGGGAAATTGACCAAAGGGAAAACCTAATTGAAGTGGGTCGATTCATTGTTAAATAAATTAATTAAAAGGCATATTCAATGGTCAATAGTGAAGGGAAACCTTCTGTAAATCAGAATTGGTGACCAACAACTAAGAAGAAAGTTCGAGGGGAAAATTTGATCACCAATGACGTAAGAAAACATTTTGGGATGAATTTGGGTAACCCATGATGCATAAAAATGTGTGGAATTCGATTGTAACATTCACGAGAAGATAAAACATTTTAGAAGTCGAATTTGACATTCAATGACAGAGGAAAACATCTAGGGCGAAATTGATAGCAGACAGAGCGAGAAAAACGTGTATATGGTTCGTGGGTAGATAATGAATGCTTAGAAAACCCCAACTTTCGATATATATGCCATCTATGGTTTATGGTGAGATGAACCCTGCTAGGTCGGTACCCTGCTGGATATAAATGCGCATCTCCAGAACAATATTCTGGCCAAGAAAAAATTAATTACCAGTGAGACTGGTAGTTGGGAAGTACTCCCTTAAGAATCAATGAGGGAGTTGGGTAGAGTACCATATGAAATTTCCTGAACTCACACACAAAATATTGCTAGGTAAGGCAATGAAAGACATGAAAACTCGTGGGCAGAGGGTAGAAAGCATAGAGAGAAGACACACAAATGGTCTGGGGGACCAATAAAGAAGAAATAGGGCATGCAAGGCTCTCTGGTTTTGAGGAAGAGATCTGTGAATAAACTATTCTGATTACATGAGTGCTTTGACAATGTTTTCTAATCAAGCTGATAAACAGAGTGATAGTGATTGAGTAAGAAATCACATCCGACTCCCTTGCTTGGTGGATAGAAACTGGACTACCATGTTCCTATGGGAAAAAGAGAGTAACCTTTGTTCCTTGCTGTTTTGGAGATCAAGCAGAATCCGTCTCATGGCATCATGGTCTAGCTAAAGGGTGGCCAGTGAGGAATGCTCCAAGAAACAACTGTGCCTATGGTTGGGTGGAAAAGGGAACCCCTTTTAGTAGTTGCCAACTAAATTCCAAAGCTTCAAATAAGTGTGTGTTGGTCACTTCTTTGCTATATTTTCTAAGTTTAAATTGACTGGGGGTTCATGTCTTTCGGGTTTCCAACAAAGCCTCTAAAACTATCGACCCTCCTAGTGAACCAGAAGGCAACATAGCACACATAATGCATTGCGCAGTCTCACCCGAGATAGCTTTAATGGGTGGATGTAATACTCAGGTTTTTATAGCCTAGGATTGTGTGGGAGATAAGCGAGATAAATATTGAACCATTATTATGACTTGTAAATGAAACATACTGTTATTCATGATTTATGCAGTAGATCCATAGGCTTATTCCCTTAATATCGCAAAATCACTAAAAAAGCAAAAGAATAACTCAATCATTCAACATAATAATAACTACTGAAGATATTAAAGATATGCATGCATTCATTACATAACACATATGTTACCATGGTTCACCCCCTCCTAGGGCTACATCCACAAATATTTGTCTCTCAACTCTTTTATTATATTATGTCCGCATCAATAGCACCGCGCGCTTACAACTCTCCTCAGTCGGGTGAGATCTATATGAGGCAGACTAGATCGCACCAGGCTCTGTAGCCTGCGATCTAACCCTCAAGATCTACCCTCCCTCATCCCCTCTAGCTCAAAAACTTATACAAAATAGGTCTTACAACAAAACATTACATATCACCTCATCTCATGCGTAACTTATAATAGAATACTAGTAATCCGTCGCCAATTGAATCAAACTACACAAAATCCAACAACAAAAACCAACCCATATGATACCTACACATCACTATTTATACATTTCGATCTCTTCAACCATTTACAATACCTTAACAAAACCCTAACCCCACCATTGTTAGGTCTTCTTTTGCATGCACGCGTGCTGTTCTTCCTTCCAACTGTCGCTTTCCTTGTGCACGCCTTCCTTGCATGAGTGCATGTTGTGTTTCCTTCCAATTGTTGCTTCTCTTGTACATGCTTTCTTTCCCAAAAACACCATACTTTTCCTCTTTGGCCTTTGTCTTGCCTCCAATAGGTCCCAAACACTAACATGTGGCTCGTCCCGAGCCACCTAATATTTGTGTGCCCCCTCGATCTCCTTGGTGATCACCTGGAACTTTTCCTTGAGTGTTGTTTCCCGTGTCTGCGCCTGCGCTGTCTTCTTCTTGAGTGTTTCCACTATATGGGATGCAATTTCGTCATTGATCAATTCCACACACTCTGCCTGGGTTTGTGCTATCTGTGCCTTAGATTCCTCTTCTTATGCCAGGACTTTTGCTACCCGCTCTTGCAGTGGTTCCATTTGAGCCTATCGCTCCTGTTTTTGCATTTGCGTAGTAATTAGATTTGCCTACAATATCTTCATGTCTTGCATCCCTTTGATGCGTTTTGTGATTGGTATTGTCTTCTTCTTCTACTTGAGCTCTTGGATTTTTGCATTGATCCTTTCTTCCTCCTTGTCCCAATGTTGGACCTGCTGATCCTCCTCCAATCTAGTCCAAATTTGTGCTACTTTATCAAACAAGTCAACTACTGTACTGACCCGCTTCTCTATCTCATGCAGCTGCGTGGTTGATTCTTGCTTCCTTTGCTCTTTCACTGCTGGTGGAGTGGTTGGTGTGATATATTCTCAAAGATTCTCTATCTCCTTCTATTATTGATCGATTGCCTATGCAATCTGATCAATCTTTTCTACTTCTGTGATTTCATCTCCCTGCGCGGTTCGTGGAATATTCTTGGAAGTTCCTACCACTTTCTGCTTCGATCCTTTTATGCGCTCCCTTTCCTCCTGGTCTCAGATTTAGCCTTCTCATAGACTATTTCCAGTGCCTCCTGATTCTTTCTTGCCTGCTTCAATTCGGTTAAGTGTTTGTGTGCACGAGACTGTACCTCATGGCTTACACTAACCTGCTACCTATGTAGTGCCCCTGATGGTATCCTTGTCAAAACAAGTTGGATTTGTCTTAAGCCCTTCAATGGTGCCTGCCCCAGAACTTAGTCCATGCACAACATACTAGGGTTGATGTGGAATGTTACGTGCGGCTGCAGTATTTCCTGGACTGCCTCTCGTTCCTCTTCTTGCACTCTTCCTTTTGTCTGCGGTGCTAATGGTTCGAGTCCCCTGTTGCTTGCTGGCTTCCCTTCCCTGATTTTCTTGAGGAGCTTCTGCATGTCTACCAATTTATCTTCAATCCTATCCCTATCGTGTGCAGTGTGGTCAAAGTCCTCAAATAGACAATCCTAGACCATTCAGGCTATCATTTCCCCATAGTCATACATGATCGTATACTCTGGTGGTGTTCTTTGTGCCTTTGATTTCTTGTGTGCACCTCCTGTCTGCGTGGCTAGCCTCTTGTTTCCCCCTGGTTCTTGTGGGTTGGGGTTTACTACGGTCTCTTGCGTGGGCTCAACCTGTTTCTGCTGGTCCTTAGCCAACTGCATCTTATATTTCTATTATGGGGCCCTGTCTTCGTTGGCCCTTCGTCTGTCTATGTTGTCTTGCCCTGGCCCATTATTCATCTCTTGGGCACTTGAATTTTCTTTGGTTGGGTCTCTCCCTGCCTTGCCTCTTCTTCTGTTGTTCTCTCCGGTATTTCCTGGGTAAGGACGAGAGTCTTTTGCTCACTATCCCATTCGCTAATGACCATGTCGATGTCCCCTTCTGTGATACAATAACACATTTGTAGCCACTGTTTATCCATATCCTTCCTTGACTGTATCCACATTGTATGTCATGTGGCCTGGAAGTTGGCGATGTCCCCATATCGCGTGACAACTTCTGGTGTGATTCTCCACATCTTGGAGATGGCTTCTTGTAGGTCGCGTAGGTATCCTTCAAAGATGTACCCATTCACCTTTTTTCTCCTCGACTCTAACCTAGCTCTGAGCAAAAAATATCTCGTTCCTCAATTCGGTTTGGGTATAGTGCCAAAAACTACGTACCTTATCTCTCTCCATCCCATGAAGGCTATTAGTGTGATCAATGATGAATATTGGAACTCTGTTCCTAGATCATGCACATCCTTGCAGTCAATCAGGAATAGTTTCAAGAGATACGGTGCCCAGCTCATTCAGGTTCCTTCTGCGCACTGAGCTGCAACTACAACGAATCCAGTTGGGATTTCCTCCCTATGACATTTTCTTAGAAGCTTGTAGGATAATATCTTCGCACCCAGTTGTGTTGCGACATCATTGATCCTTTTGATAATGATATCTCTGGTTCCCCTACCAGTGCCATACTTTTTGTTCATGTCTTATGCTAGCGCTTTATCCCTAGATTTGTCATCCAGAAACTATGCGGTATCCATGCCACGAGTTGGCAATCCATGTGTGATTTCTAGCAGCTGCTTGACACATGCTGTTGTGTGTTGACCTCTGCCAAAATGTGGTAGGTCCATCCGGCCTAAAATTCCTATCTTCGGCAACTTGGTTGCCCATTAGAGTGGCTGATCAAGCGATTCCCCAAACCGACTCATGCCCACCATCTCCATGTATACTCTTTTTTCAAGTTCTGGGAACTTATCTTCGTCTGATATGTCGTGGTCCAAGTATTTGAGCTTCCCGACGTGACCCAATAGCTCTGGTCCTACCTGTGCCCCATCTAGTATGCGTGGTAGAATGATTTTTGCTGTCGTCTTCTTGTGAGGTGATCTAGGTATCTGTATCTTGTCTTTCCTTGATGGTGGTGGCTGGCTCAAAGTTCCTGAGACTTCCATTTGTTCCTCAGTTTTCCATTCTGACTGACCCATGATATCCTCAACCGCTCCTTCCGGTGGGTGGTCTGATATGGCCTTTTGAGACTCATTTGGCTCGATTGTTGCGTCCTGATTCGACTTCGTTCCATTGCCTTCCGGAATTGGTTCGGTGTTTTCTGGTTGTACCTCCTTCAAGGTTTCTGCTTTCTGGTTCTATGACTCCTGTACTTCTGACGGTATGTCTGTATTCATGCCCTCCAATGTCGACCATGGGATTTCTTCCAGTATGGGTGTCGAGTGCACCGATTTTGTTTTTGGGGATGGGATCTTGTCGATGTTGACGATCTTCGATGGTTTTTGTTCACCTTCTTCTGCCTATCCTCGTGACCTAGTCTGAACTCTGGTTTTTCTGGCAGTCTCGCTCGCTTCTGCTTGCTTGGGTGGTGCCATGGCGGTGAATGTCGAGTGTTTCCTGGGTTCGAATGGTGTCTGTGGCCTCTGTGAGATCGCGCTGTGATTTTTTTCCTCTATTTCTCTCTATCTGCTCTTCTTTCACGAATAGACTATTTTCTTCCGCATCCATGTGTTGTATGGGTTTTCCATGAAGCCTCTCGATAATGCTTCCTTCATTATGGGTTTTAATGCACCTTAACTACGGGTTCAATGCATCTCTAGTGAGTTTGTACTTGCCATTACTTTGCCTTTCCATCTTCAGTTGGTGCGTTTAATGTGGCATCCCATCGGTCCTTGCCATCCTTTAATTCTGCCTAGTGTTGTCATGTCATCCTTCTTTTGCCGACTTTACTTTTCCTGCTTGTTTCCCTTTGTATGTGATCGTTGTACTTCTCCTTGCTGAATTTGTTTTCCTCCGTGTACTTGATATTTCTTTCTCCGATGTGCTGTGTCCTTTTTGTTTCTTTCTTTTTGTTCTTTTCTTTTTCCATATACTTTTTTTTTTAACTATGCGATGGCTGGTCGACTGTCCTTGTAGAGCTTCAGTCGAGTCCCATTAATCATCCCTCTGAGTTCTGCACCTAATAAGTCTCTTAACTGTACATATCCTCCATCTGTGAAAAAATTTACTACATATGGTCATAACTAATGCATTCTGAGCTTTCCCAGGTGCTGAAACAATTTGCTGTCATACATTAGTACTAGGTCTCGTTCCTTGAACGTTTTCTTCTTGATGTGTCGATCGTGCCAAGATTTATCTCTTTCTTTTTGAACTTGTTGGTGGAATCCTGCTAAGATCCGATCTTCCTCCATGGTCATTAATTGGTTCAGTCTCTCCTGTACTATGCCTCGTTCTGTCATTTGTGTGATTGCTGCTACGTGGACGCTTGGTACTAGAAATTCTAATGGCACCATTGCTTCTTGGCCATAAACCAGTCTAAATGGTGTGTGCCCTGTCAATTGTTTGCACGTAGTCCTGTAGGCCCATAATAATGTTGGTACTTTGAGATCCCATTCGTCCCTGTTGATGTTACATATCTTTGTCAGCACGTTCTCCAAGATTTTGTTAAATGATTCTACTGTACCATTTGCCTGTGGGTGATATGGTGTGCTCTTCTGATGATGGACTTCAAACTCTTCAGTCATAGTGCCGATGGTGCTGTTTATGAAGTGCATGCCTTGGTCACTCATAAAAACTCTTGGACACCCAAATCTAGTGATTACTTGTTCGAATAGAAAATGCGCTGTTGTTTCTGCGCTGCAATCCTTCACTGGTGTGGCTTCCACCCATCTTGTTAGGTATTCTGTCACAGTGATAATGTACCTTGCTCTTGTTCTTTTCGCTGGTGGGTTGATTGGCCCCATAAAATTGATCGCCCATTTATCAAATGCTTGGAGTGTTACTTGTGGTTGTAATGGCATCTCGTCCCTTTTGTTGGGTTTGCCTACCCTTTGACAGACATTGCATTTTTGACAATACTCCTTCAAGTATCTGTGAATCGTTGGTCACCGTAGTCCTGCACGCAATACCTTCTGCATGGTAGCTTCGTATGCATAATAAACTCCTAATATTCCTTCATGGGATTCTACTAAAACTCTTGGTCTTTCATGCTCTAACACGTATCTTCGCAAGATGATATTTGCGCCCATTTTATATAAATGTCCTGCAATTAGTTTATAGTTGGCAATGCGAACTACTAGGTTTTTCTTCTGCATGATGCTATATTCTTGCGATGCAGTACCTGTGCTCAAGTACTAAATGATATCTACGAAGTGTTCATAAAAAATATGTACTGAGAATAACTGTGCATTTGAAAAGTTGTCCTCCAAGTTTGTAGGTTCTTCTCCATTGGTGACTCTTGATAGATGGTTAGGTCCTGCATTTAAATTTCCTGGTTTGACGATTACTTCAAAGTCAAATTATTGGAATAGTAGTAACCATCGACGGATTGTCCCCCCCAACACTGGTTTGTTGACTAGATGTCTCAGGGCTGAGTGATCTGTGAACACCTTAAAGTGTTTCCCCAATAAGTAATGTCTGAACGTTTGCAGTGCGTAGACCATAGCTAGGCCTTCTCTTTCTGTCGTGTTATAGTTATGTTCTGAGTTTGATATCTTCCTACTCGCAAATGCTATCGGGTGATCCAAGTCCCCCACTCCTGGCCACGCCAAGATAGCTCCAAGTGCTATGACTGATGCATCTACGTGCACATGTAATGTCTTCTCTCAATCTGGAAATACTAATATCGGAGCGATAACCATCTTTTCCTTCAGGATGTCCAGACCATGTTGACACTCATCGTTCCACTGAAACTTTGTATCCTTTCTTAGAAGATTTTCCATCAGTGCAGTTATCTATGCATAACTTTTGATAAATTTCCTGTAGTAACCTGTGTGTCCCAACGTTGCTCTTAGCTGACAGATTGTTTTTGGTGGTTGTAAATTAACAATTACTGCAATCTTTTCGGGATCTACTAATAATCCCTATTTACATACTATATGGCCCAATAGTATCCCAAATGATGTTCCAAATATGCATTTCTTGATGTTCAGTGATATCTGGCACTGTCTGCATCTTTCTAACATTAGGCGCAAGACTTCTACATGGTATTTCAAAAAACTGTAGACTTTCCAATCATCCAGATATACTTCAAGAAATTGATGGATGAATTCCTTATACGCAACAATGACTACTCTAGAAAATATTGCTGGTGCATTCTTGAGTCCAAACGACATGAATGTGTATTGGTAAGATCCCCATTCTGCCGCAAATGTTGTCTTGTATCTGTCTTCTTGTGCTATCTTGATTTGATGGTAGCCTGAGAATCCATCAATGAACGAATAAGCTTCATGTCCTCCTACATTCTCTAATAATTCATCTGTGAAAGGTGTAGGGAAAGGGTCATGTAGGAATGCATCGTTCAACTTCCTCAAATTGACGCATATCCTAATCCCTCCTTGTTTCTTGTCCTGAACGACCATCGGGCTTATCCATTCTGATTCTTCAACTAGTTCGATGATGCCGGCTTCGAGCATCCTATTGATTTGAACTTTGACTTTCTGCTTATATATTGGGTTCAGTCTATATGGTTGTTGTTTGATCGATCTTGCTTTTGGTCTGAGTGGTATCTTCATTTCTCCTAACTCTCCTACTATGCCCTTCATCTCTGTAAATGTTGTGGGAAACAAGTCATTGTATTCGCGTAATAGCTCGGTTATTATTTCCACTATTTGTTCATCCTAGTAATCTCCAATGCTGGCCATTTTGGGCTGCTCAACTGTCCCAATATTAACTTTCTTTAATTTGATCGGAACAACAATAAATTCTGATTCTATAGGTGGACCTTCCACTTCTCTTTCTCCTTCTACTTCTTCAATCTGAATATCACGCAGATCATCTTCATCCGGTGCTTCTTCTTGTATGTGGTAACAAGACAACAGTTCCTTGACTATCTGTTTGTTTCATTGTTGTTCTTATGTGATGTGTTCAACTTTTGGTTCTTTGATGAATATCACTCCTCTTATCCGTTTAAGCATGACATCTATGTTGGGGTTCTCATGCTCGAATGAGAAAGTGACTGCAAATTTCTGTTGTAATGTCCTCCAGGTCGTAGTTCCCTTGCAGAATTCCTAGTTTGTATACCAGTTCACTGGTATGCCTTCTAGGGTGTGTATGAAATAACAAGGCCATTCTTCCAGGGGTGTCAATTTCCACAACGTTCTACACTTCTCCAAGTGTTCTTCTGGTGCCTCTTCTCCATCATACCTCTGTTGGTTATTGTTTTTCTGTTATGCATTGAACCTTATGCATAGTAACCACTTACATTGATACCAATATGTGATTGTCTCTTTGTGTGCACTGCACCATCTTGCAGGTGTGGCCTTGAGTGCTAAATCAAGTTCTAACAGTGTCTAATTCTCTAACACTGCATCTTCGTACTGTGTCAAGAATGTTTCCAAATCGTTTATTTTGTGGAAACTGGGTGGTTCTCTGATTTCTATGCCTACCCATCTTATGGCGTGGTCTAGTCATGCACATCTCCTTATGGATACTTCATGTAGCCTTTGTTACCAATTTTCTAAACCAGTGTCTGAATCTGTTGCATAGGAAGTGATGCTCCAACAACTGAGTATCCCGTCTGCAGTTGGGTTTACGTAATCCTCATTGCACGCAGTTGTTTTTTACAACTGACCAATTTCCTCTAGATCCAAACAAGTAGGTTCTACGAACCTCTCTCCTTCTGATGGGTCTAATGGCATGATGACCCTGTATTCTTCTGACTCAAATGTCATTTTTCTGGTTTTTAAGTTGATTATGGCCTGGTTGTCAAACGCCCAATCCAGACCAAGAAATGCTGGGTAAGGTGTTGTGCCGTCCACTATTTCAATAACTTCAAAATCTGCTTTCGTGTGCACTCCATCTAGGTCTACTGTCACTCCTTTTAGTCTGCCTATCGGTAGGACTCTGTGTTGTTTTTCTAGTTTCAATTGGACAGGTGAATATCCTAGTGTGGTCTCTCCCATGCATTGCCATGTCTTCTTTGGTAGCACATTAACTTCAGATCCTAGATCTAGTATAATGTCTCCCATATTCAAATCTCCAATGTTGGCATTCAATCTAAATTCCCTACTTGTTCTTCTTCTAGTGTGTAGGTGATTGACATTTTTTTGTTCTAGCTTTTCTTCCGTCTCGAGGCTAAATTTTTCTTGTATGTTTTGCAAGATTTTCATAGATGATGGATCACTTAATACCTTTACACATGATTGCAAAAATCCTTTGATTGTACTTATTTTTCCCATGGGTTGCATTTGGTTTGTGTCATCCAATAATGGAGGCATCTCGTACTCTGGTGCCTCCTTGTTTTGCTACGTAGTTGAAGTCGACACTATGTCTTCCTTCTTAAATTCTTGTCGGGATTCTTTAAATATATCCTTATCCTTTTGTGTGTTGAACTGATTCCTTGGTTCAATGTTCTTTTTCACCCATTGGTTCTGTGTTGGCGCTTGTCGAACATTGTCATCCCCTGTTTTAGATCCTTCGCGAGTAACTATATTAATGTTTCGTCCTTCATCCCTTGCTCTAGCGGAAATCCACTGAACATTCTGGTTGTTATGGTTCCTCTTTTCCTAGATCTTTAATAGTAGTGTCGAGCATTCCTCTGTATCATGGTCCGATGCACGACARTACATACAAGTGGCTAGTGGAAGTGGGCATTCCCTTGCGTAATGTCCTAGTTGTTGGAAATTGTGACATACCACTGGTCCTCTACGTCGTCCGAAACCTCCTCGGGCTCGTCCTCCACCTTTGTAGCTTGCTCGATCTCCTCTCAGCACGTTATACTGGGGCACTTGATTAAACTATATGGTATTGTACTGAGGCTGTGCCATTTTGTACTGTGGTTGCACGTTGTTATATGGTTGCTGCACAATATTATACTGCTGCTGCGCAATGTTGTATGGAGTTGGACCTTGATTAAACTGTGGTGTGGCTTGCCCAGTCATCATCTCTACATGCACTCTATATGCATCTGATGTCCTTTCTCCCATCAAATCCATAGTTATAAAATCTTTGTCATCGTGGGGCACTGACTTGCAAAAGGTGCAATATGAGCTCTTCGGGACTATCTAGTATTTCTACATCATCATGCAGTGATAAGGGTCGTGACCCAATTTCTTGCAGATTTCACACCATAGTCCTTTTGTTGGTAACAAATTTGTTACTCCTCCTACCATATACTGCACGAATGTTGGGCATTTGTTCTTGTGGTGTCCTTCCATCCTGCATGTGGTACACCAAACGACTTCTCGTTTATCCTTTTTCTTATTTTGGTTCAGTTGAAATGCTAAGTTCTTCAAGTCCTCCTTTAGTTATTCAATAGCTGGGTCTGTCTGTTGATACTAATTTTATTCCAGCTATAAGGCTTCCTGTAGAGCTTCTACCTGTGTTTGGAACTTCTGTTGTCGCAAATGATATTTTAAATGTGGTAACAATGAATTGACAAATAAGTGTCTATGCTGCATCTCGGTCATGGTATACTTCAACTTTAACTTCAGTCGCTTGAATCTTTGATCATTCTCCCATACAGAGTCTCCTAGTTTATGTCTTATTTCGATCATCTCATTCATGTATTGATCCTCTGAGCTCAGCTTCTGGAATTGATTTATCAGTAGCTTCTTAATGTCTTCTAGTGTCCTTGTCGTCCCAGGGGCACTGTTTGCGTCTAAACTCATGTACCAGTCTAGTGCATGGTATCTAAGAATAATAGCTAGTTGTGCAAGTTTGGTATCTTCATCAATGATCTGTTTTGCTTCCCATATCTTTTCACAAATGAAAAAATATTTCTCAGGGTCTTCTGCTGCTCTCCTTGAAATTTAGGTAACCTGATGGTGGGATCATGTCCTGCCATTTTGAATGCTGCACTACTACCTCCGCACGGTGTAGATACTTGACTAGTGCTGCTTGAACTAGATCCTCCAGTTGTTGTTCCTTGTGTAGCTGTACTTCTTGCTGTTTGACTACTTCTGAACTTTGGTTGTCTAAACGGTGGTGTTCTCTTTGGTTTATTAGTCGCACATAGGTTTATGGGTTCCACATAGACATTAATATGGATAGGATGGCTGCCTTCTCTTCCCATTCTTGGACCTCTCATATTCCTCTCATATGTCACACACAAGATTTCATCAATATTATCCACAAACCAGAGATCCTCTACCTCTTCCTCATCACTCACCAAGCCTTCCCTCCCATCTATAGCTCTCTTCTTGTTATTCACCTTGTATTGGTAGGGTGCTCCGCTACACGTCTTTCCAGTTGTCTACAAGATCCACCGGGTCTGGGCATCATCCATCATGATCGGGTCCAATGTTTCTTCTTTCTTTCCCTTACCCTTTCCTCCTTCCATTTCTCCTCTTTCTGTCAATGCTTCCCCCCTTTCCCCATGCACGTAAGGAAGTTTAGCTGTCTGATTCCATTGTCATTACACCTTTGTTATATAACAATATCTTAATAGAAGTATACAAGGATTGAATGTACGCTGTGTAATACTCATGTGTTTACAACCTAGGATTGAGTGGGAGATAAGTGAGCTAATTATTGAACCATTATTATGACTTGTAAATGCAACATACTGTTATTCACGATTCATGCAGTAGATCCATAGGCTTATTCCCTTAATATCGCAAAAGCACTAAATAAGCAATAAAATAACTCATTCATTCAACATAATAATAACTACTGAAGACATTAAATATATGCATGAATTCATTACATAACACATGTTACTGTGGTTCACCCCCTCCTGGGGCTATGCCCACAAAGATTTCACTCTCATCTCTTTTATTATATTATGCCCACATTAATAGTGCCGTGTGCTTACAACTCTCCTCAGTTGGGTGAGATATATATCAGGTGGACTAGATCGCACTAGGCTCTGCAGTCTGTGATCTAACCCTCAATATCTACCCTCCATCGTCCCCTCTAGCTCAACATCTTATACAAAATAGGTCTTACATCAAAACATTACATATTACATCATCTCATGCGTAACTTAAAATAGCATACTAGTAATCCGTCGCCAATTGAATCAAAATACACAAAAGCCAACAACAACAACCAACCCCTATGATACCTATGTATCGCTATTTATACATTTCGGGCTCTTCAACTGTTTACAATACCTTACCAAAACCCTAACCCTACCGTCGTTAGGTCTTCTTCTGCATGCACACATGCTGTTCTTCCTTCCAGCTGTCACTTTCCTTGTGCACACATTCCTTGCATCCACGCATGCTGTGTTTCCTTCCAGCTGTTGCTTCTCTTGTGCATGCTTTATTTCCTAAAAACACGATGCTTTTTCTCTTTGGCCTTTGGCCTACCTCCAATAGTGTGACTCTGAGTTTTATTTTACCTTGATAGTTTTGTTGTAATATGTAATTACCGAGTTAAATGATGGCATGATTGTTTATCTTGTTGAATGTTAGAGTTTATGGCTCTAATGGCCTAGCGGTTTGGGAAGTTTGAAGTAGAAGTTGAATCTCATGTTCTGTCAATAACTTCTTGTTTAATCATATTTAGCAAATGAACCTCAGAATAATGGGTTCGAAAGGAATTGGGGTAGAAGGTGAGTTGGCCTTTGTTTGAACCTGTATATGCGCTAATCGCCCCAATGGAATGACCAAGGGATCGAATTCACAAAGCCAGAGTCAGGACAGACTCTACAGGGAGGTACCAAACTTTTCCATCCCTCAAGAATTCCTTTTTTGCTATAGATTCTGATTATTTTAGGTGTAATGCGCTTCATTCAAACCATTCTTCCAAGTGACCACATATAAACAACATAAAATATTCAAATACATGAAATCAACATAAAATATATACCAACTTTAATATATNAGCAGCATAAACATTGAACATAAACACATGTGCACAACAATTGATAAAGGAGTTCACCCCTCTTATGGGCTACATCTCCTGGTCCAGCTTCCAATGGATCATTATTATTAATTTCTCAAAAAGTTCTCAAAAACATGTCTTACGATGCTCAAACTGACAAACCGACTGCTCCAATGGCTTCCCAGCGTCCCAAAACCCTTGTCTGGGCTCTTTCGGCACCTCAATCGGTCGAAAAATGAAGAAGTTAGGCCTCCTGAAAGTCTCCCTCTTCAAGCTTGTTGTCTTTGGTTCTACAATTTGCACCCTCCTTGCATGAACCTGGCTCACACACTCTTTTAAGCGCAAAAACCCAGCACCGGGCGCAACCGCGCCAACGGTGCAAACCGTAGGACGGTTAAGGGCGCGCCAGCCCCTAACCGCCTCGGCACCTGGGCGTATGGTGCATATGACCAAAGGCTGGGCGAAAAGGTGTTTAATCCATTGAACTTCCCCAACTCCTGCTCCGGTCGTGGGCATATTTAAAATGTAAAAATTGTAGGCTATCCAAACCCCACACACCACAACCGTGCGCATATATAAAATGGTCGGGCTATGGTTCAAACCCCTGCACACAATGGTATATATATATTATATACAATATAATACATTCACGCGCCAAACAGTCGGGCTATAACATATGTGTTGGGTCATATGTGGATCAAACGACCGCGGGTAGGGGCTAAGCCCCGGCCCGACCCCCCTTTCCATCCAAACATTAATCAACATTAAATATATATGTGTTGGCATAGTAATCAAGGAACAAAGGGCGGCACGTTGGTTAGCAAATAGTTATGAAGTCTTTACATAAAGGGGAGGTCCGGGGGTCGAACCCCACAGGCCTCAACAAATTTTTATATAACCAAATAGCCAGTCAACAAGCGACATGTGGCGCCAAGGGATTGGGCCACGTGTCCTCACACCATTGACCACNATCTATAGGTGACGGGGGAAGAGGCGGTTCAGAATCACCGAGGGTAGGGGAGATTCCCGTAGTGGGTCATCTTGGTTATATCAGTGGTCGAGAGCAGAATAGGCTAGCCTCAAGTTTCAGGGTGTGGAAGCCGAAGAAATTAAAACTGACGGTGACTCTAGGAAGAGACATAGGGGTGGAAGATGTGGGTATTTTTTCCCTTCGCGGCCTGGTGGGTAGATTTGGTTATTGGGCTTTGGGAGAAAATGATGTACACGCCTGGGTATAAGGAAATTGGGGGCCGCTATTAGGATATGTGCCAAAGACATATATTCTGTTGAAGGGCTGGTTCTGCTTCTTATTTAGGTCTTCGAAAGATGCAGAGAGGGTGCTCCAGTAGGTTTGGGTGGTAAATGCTGGAAGTTTGATATTGAAACACTGGCATTTGGCGTTCAAAACAGAAAAAATAGATCTTCAGGATTCAACACCTATGGGTGCTCCTACCAGGTTGCCCACTAGCACTGTGGAGTTTAGATGCTTTCAAAATCATCAGGGATACAATCGATTTTTTTTTACATGTGGATATGAAACAGTTGGGGGGCATTGATCACCATATGGGAAAGAACCTAGTTGAAATGGATACTTTCGAAGGGATTCATGAGGATATTGAAATAAATTGGCATGGCTTGAAGTTACAACAATGACTGGACTATGTTGGTATACCTTTTCGATGCTTGGGTTGTAAGGTGATTGGTCATTTGCACCATCAATGCACGGGATAAATGGCACACAAGAAATTACTTGAGGCTCAGATTTTGGGGTTGACAGTTAGGGATAAACCTTATGAGATGGAAGCTCAGAGTGACTGGGATGATAATCAAGCATTGGATAGAGATGTGGAAATTGGTAAGTTATATTTCTACCTTCCTAATCAATTTAAAGGATTGACTACACTAAATATTCCTGAGAGGTTGGTGTTAGAATTAGATCCCCAGTTTGGTGAGACACCATTGAAGGGAGGGTTGGGAGTAACATAACTACTTAGTGGGGAGGTTTGTCCCGAGGTTCTTGATCTGAGGGAGAGATTGGAAGGCGCGGGGTGTCTAGTTGAGGGAGTGGGGAATGACTGTCTGGTGGCTGGTGCGTGTTTGGGTGAGGCAGACTTGACTGTAATATATGTGGTGGATTTAGGGAAATGGAGGATATCGATTCCATCAATAGATGTTTCCTATCCTAAGGAAAAGGTTGAATCTGCTGCGGAAAAGGCAGTTTTCTGTATTGTGCACTCGGGAGTTGGGGGATCGCAAGGGGAGTCAGATAGGGAAGGAACTGATGTAGATTTTCCTTTGCTGCCAATCACTCGAAGTCATGAACCAATCGAGGGGATTAGGCCCCATACCTCTAATACAATGGTTGAGGGACTTTCTAGTGGTAACAATAGTGTGGGATTGGAAGGGAAGGGATATTTCAATTTGATTGTGTCTATAGAAGAGGGAACTGACAGTTTGGATTCAAGGCCCTTAGGGGGATTACAAACTATAAATAGTTTGGATCCGATTGTGATGTCGGAAGTGGAGGAAACCCTATTAAATTTCTTACCTTCTTATAGGGAGGTACTAACCCGATCACAACTACCAATCTATGCTGGCGGGGATATACTATCTAACCCTGGCGAAAAGAATGGGAAGGCAAAGGGGGTTATGGGTCCGTTGTATTATGNGGCAGTTTTAGGAGGACTGGAATTTTTTTTCTCTCCTCTTAAAACTAGAAGTGCAAGGAAATTGGGAAAAGAGAAGGAAATTTCAATTTTGACTAGTCTGGAGGGTGTAACTAGCCCTAGGGTGCTTAGATCTAAGAAAGCCTTGGCTAGGGTGAAAAGTGGAAACTTTGAATGTGAGGGGAGTGGGGGGATTCTTAAAGTCACTAACCCTCAATAGGTTCTTAGAGAAAAATAAACCACATGTTCTTTTTATTCAGGAAACCATGGTAGGTGCAGGAAAATCAAGGGAAGTCTTTGCTAAACTTCTTCCTAATTGGCATTTTTGCGGGGTGGATTCTATTGGTCTCTCGGGGGGTCTGCTCATAGCTTGGAACCCCTATAAGGCTGAATTTCATCATTCTTGACATCTACAGGGATATTGTTGGAGGGTGTCGTGAAAGATACTAATCTAAAGCTGAAGATGATCAACTGTTATGGGCCGTATGCTGACAGAGTGGTTTTTTCGGAAGATTTAAAAAGGTTTGGGATTTTTGGTGTGGAAAATTTAATTATGGGAGGAGATCTTAATTTTACCATCTCAAGTAGGGAATTTTGGGGTGATTTTGAAAAGGTGGACCCTTTACAACATTACTTCATCCAATTGCTACAAGCTGGAGGGTTAGTGGATGCTGAGCCAATTAAAATTCTTCCGACATGGAGGAATGGAAGGAAAGGTCAAGGTTACATTGCAAAAAGGCTGGATTGGTTCTTGATATTTGAGAATCTTGTCTCTTCAGGAATCATATATTTATCCTAGGTTTGCAATGAAAAGATCTTGGATCACATGCCAATAATGTTACAGTTGGTGCTTGGGAGTGACACTGTCAGTTATCCATTTAAATTTAATGCAGTCTGGTTGGAGGATCAAAACTTTGTTAGATTAGTTAGATCTAGTTGGGTGATTTTGTTGGGGACATAGGTCCTGACTCCTATGGACTTGTTGGTAAAGAAGCTAAAGAGGCTCAAGAGCTTGGTAACTGTATGGGAAAGAAAGAAAAAGGCTAAAGGTAAGAAAGAGTTGGTACAGTTGGAATCAGAATTGGATAAATTATATTTAGACTTCCCTGGAGGGTTGTTGGAGGAAAAGGATAAATTTTTGGTATTGAATAAAGATCAAAGGAAATGGGTACTTCTAAAGCAAGAGGAGGAGACTTGGAGACACAAAATTAGGTTAAACTGGTTGGAAACAGGTGACATAAATACACATTTTTTTCATGCATATGCTAAATCAAGGAAACAAATTAACACCATATGGGACATCACTAAGGGAGATGTTACTATTATTTCAAACAACTCTGATCTTCAAAAGGAGGCTGTTGATTATTTCCAAAACATGTTTAAATCACAGGAAAACCTGGCTATTACAGATCAACTTGTAGTATTAAGGAACTATCCTAGGTTGTTTTCTGAGGAAGAGTGAATTAGTTTAGATGATCCAGTATCCTTAGATGAAATTATGAAAACTTTAAAGGGTTTTAAGAGCTCATAAATTCCTGGTCCGGATGGATGGACTGTAGAGTTATTTTTGGCTTTCTTTGATCTTACGGGCATTGAGTTACTGGAGGTATTGGAAGAGTCGAGAAGACTAGAAAAAGTGTCAGGAGCATTGAATGCCACATTTATTGCACTAATCCCTAAAAGTGACAAACTTGATTCTTTTGGAGGATTTAGGCCCATAGCATTGTGCAACCTGGTATACAAGATCATTACAAAAATAATTGCTACTAGACTAAAAACTTCTCTTTCCACTGGTATGTCAAAAGAACAATTTGTGTTTTTAGAAGGTAGACAAATTACTGATGCGATCAGAGAGGTACATGAAGTACTACAACATAAAGGTGAAGCATCTTAAAGAACTATTTTTAAAACTAGATTTAGTCAAAGCTTATGATAGGGTAGATTGGGGATTCCTCAGACTTGTTTTATTATAGGTTGGTTTAAGTCTAGAATCAACTGATTGGATCTTGGGTTGTGTGACATCAACAAACTTTGATGTGATGATCAATGGGAAACCTACTAGTTTTTTTAATTCTTCAAGGGGTTTAAGGCAACGATGCCCTTTATCCCCCCTACTTTTTCTTCTTGTTATTGAAGGATTGAGCAAAATTATACAAGAGAGGTTTTAGGATAAGAAACTTGAGGGTGTTCCCATGGTGAGAGGGTTAAATATTACACATTTAATGTTTGTAGATGATGTAATACTATTTGGGATTGGATGTATTTATGAATGGAAAGTATTCAAGGAGGTTTTGGAATTATTTTGCAAGGCTACAGGGATGGCTTTCATCTCTCAAAAAGTATATGTTCTTAGAAGTAGGGTGGGATGATGTATAGCTTAATTTGTTGAAGTAAATTTTTCCTTTTGAAGTTAAATCCTTAGATACAAGATTTAAGTATCTTGGGTTTTACATTAAACCAAACTGTTATAATAGAGTGGATTGACTTTGGCTAGACAAAAAAATTGAAAAGAGAATCCGGTGTTGGAGTCATAGGTGGCTTACCCTGGGTGGTAGAGTCATACTTGTAAAATCAATACTTGAAAGCATCTCGGTGTACTGGCTATCATTGGAAAAAATTCCCAAAAGTGTACTAAACAGTATTAGAAGAATGATTTTAGCTTTATGTAGTCTAGTAAAATAGAAAAGGAAGGTATGTGTCTAACAAACTGGAAAAATATTGCAAAACCTAAAAAGGATGGTGGTTGGGGTATCAAAAACATTTTAATCTCTGGAAAAGCTTTCGCTGCAAAAAATTTATGAAGATGTCTTATGTTTCCTGGTCTTTGGCATGAGGTGAAAATGCAAAAATATCTTAAAAGGAAAATTTTTGAGAAGTGGTTTAGGCAGGGAAGAAAAAATTGGAATGGTACCTCAAATTTCTGGAGAGCCCTTACCTCTTCGTTAAATATAATTACTGATTGGTTGGCGTGGAAGCCTGGGAGTGGGAGAGATATCAAAATTGGTGCTGATCCTATGGTTGGGTACCACTCATTCTATAAATTATCTGAGAATCTTTTATTAATGTTAAAGGAACAAGGGGTTACATGTCTTTCTCATGCAGGGACAATTTCACAGGAAGGTATTAACTCTACAAGGTGGAAAAAAGATGAAACATTAGGACTGGAAGGAGCTCAAAAAGATGAATGGATAAACTATACTAGAGGGTTGGTAAGTGTTGGAATTGAACTAAATGATGAGAAATATAGATTATTGTGGTCTCGGGATACCAAACAAGGTCAATTTAATGCTAAAATAGCATATAAAGTTCAAATGATGGAGGGTAGGGAAGTAGAACCAAAATTCTGGTATTATGAGATTTGGGAGTGGAAATTACCATTAAAACTAAAATTGTTTGTCTTGTTATTGTTGAAACAGAGAATACTTATATGGGATAACTTGACTAAAATGGGATTTCTGGGTCCTAGTATTTGTGTGCTGTGTAAGGAAAGTGAAGAAACTATGTTACATTTATTTGGGGATTGCAGTTTTATAAAAAATGTCTGGCATACTATTTCTAAGGAACTAAAACTGGTCAATAAATGGCAAGGTGGACAATTTGAAAACAATTTACTTAATTGGACAAAGAGAAAGGAAAACTTGAATGAAATCCCTTGCTATATTAGCTGGGAGGTCTGGGAGCATAGAAATTTGTTGATATTTGAAGATCAACAAAAAAATCATATTAGAGTTTGTAACTACATTCTACATGACTCGGGGGAACAAAAAATTACACAGGACATACATAAAAAAAGGATTGATATACCACCTACTCTTTATTGGGACGGGGCAGTAGGCTTCTTCGATGGGGCTTCACAGGAAAGAGGTACAAAATGTGGGGCTGGATCCATTATGAAAAGTCCAGTATTGGACACTTTTAAACTTAAAATGAGCTGTGGAAAAGGAACAAATACCAAGGGAGAAAGGCTGGCACTTTGGGTAATTTTATTATTTTATTATTTTAAACAGGTACTAAGGTTACTATTGGTGGGTGATTCTAAGGTTATTATCGATTGGTATACTAATGATAATAATCTTCAGGAGATATCTTTGTAGCCCTGGATAAAAAAGATTAGAGCGTTAAGCAAACATTTTCAACAAATCAAAGCTCAACATATCTACATAACTTATAATCATGTTGATGATCGACTATCAAAGGAAGCATTGTTTTTGGATGAAGGCGACATATATTGTTCAAAGGAATCAGATGAACAACATGAAATCTTTGAAATAATTTATATCAGTTCTTAGGGTACTCCATTAATGGATTGTTTTACTTTGGAACTTTTTGTAAATTACAGACATAAGGAGGTCATAAAATTTGTTTTTTCTGGATAAAGATATGTATATCAGTGGTGACTATATGAAAAAATGTTGTAATGGAGACAAAAGATGATTATTTTTTTGGTTCATGGTTACAGTTTGTAGTTCTGAAAAAAGGTTGTTTATATTTACTAATATAAGTGTTTTTTTATTATTGAATATATATATATAAAAGT
>SNQJ01S0001053.1:496522-552924 GCA_010110895.2 Picea sitchensis
ATCATTAATGCTTTTCCTAAAAAAAACATTCATTACTGCATCTAGTTCCATCAAATATGGGTAAAAATTCAACGTTGGTAGATCCCATGATGTTAGAGACAAGATAATCAACCCACAAGAGAATGGGTTAAAAAAAATCTATCAAAACAATCCCAACAACTAATCTAGATAAGTAGAACCTCAACAATTTAACACCAATTTTTATGTAAGTGATTTCTATACTGTGTCTTTAGCATTGTATGAGTCACTGTTCATCAGTGTGTTTTCTGTCATATGAATCGTCCATTGATATGTGTGTGATAAGGTCAAGTGCCTGTGGGAATCAACAGTGTGAGGTATAAATTTGGTTGATTGAGACCATGAGAGTCAATTGAAAGCTCAATCTATTCATGTTCTCGCTATTTGAGCATCTGGTGTTCCAACGTGCAGTGACTTGCTTCTGCATATTGATTGAATGCAGATGCACACAGTGAATTTGAAATTGGATCAATGTGTTGAGTACTATTAAAGATAGTAAGAGACCGTCGATGTGTGGCGATTATGCGATTCATCTGAGCGAGACTCCATTGCGTTGCCCATTTGGCATGCTTGCGCTTAGATTGGGTTATCGATTTCAATTTTGTTGTGTGGATTTAGTTCCAGAGTGTGGAAACCGATGAATCATCTATTGCTAATTCATACATTTTTGTCATGTGATCTAATTGCAGTTAGCTTTCCATATCATGTAGTCTTACTATTTTAAAGATTGTTTCTGAGAAGAAACATTCTCATACGTGCCTGGAGCTGTGAGCTTGGATTCAAATAACTCAAAATAACGAAGACACGAACCTCTTTGATGTGCTAATTTGCTTGGTCAAAGAGGAAGCACATGCTTGCTTGTGTGGAAGAGGAAGAATACGTGTGACAGGATAACACTTTTAGGCTCCTGGGCATTTACAAGAGTGCAACTGTTGCTATAGAGTTGGATCATTTTGTTTCTGTAGACATTTCATTCCAGAACAATGCATATTTTTCCAATTCGATCTATAAATATATACAAGCGGTAGTGCTAAGGATCTCAGGAGACATGGCTATGTTCCTCGACTGTGGTTTTTTCGCACACCAACATACTCTCTTTGAAAATAAAGGCCACCATTATTTTTACAAATGCACCATTAAGGGCTCAGTGGATTTCATGTTGGCAATGATGAAGCAAGTGAAATATTTCAATGAATATTGTGAAGAACGCTTATAGGTTCATACCCTCTTGGATCGTTGTTTAGATGAGAATGTGCAAGCAATATGCACCTAACAAAATGAGATTGCTCTTCTTAATTGGGTATGATTATCTTGGTAGGAAAATAACTATCACCGAAGAGACTTATGCATTGTTTAAAGCATTGTTAAATCCTTGGATCTATTGCTTTCTATATGCATGTTGATGTAGATCTTATATGATGATGGCGTTGAAAATGTCTTCAAAGTTTTGGTAACATTCAAAATTTATCTTTGTTATGTGTCTTCAATTCGATGGTGTTAACATACATATTGAGCTTAGCTAACTCAATAGATAACTCAATGTGGAAGTGTAGTGGTCTGGTTAGAATTAGCTACTCTAACAAATCACAGGTGAATATGGAAATCCAAGACAATGATTGGACAATGACACTAAAGATATAGAAGTCGAAGATGTGGACGACTACACCAGGTATGTGCACAAATCTAGAAAAACATACAGGTAGAAGCTTTGATAAGGCGTGTCATTATCTCTTGCTGATTTTTTGTAGCCATGCTTGGCAATATTATGTAATGTAGAAACCATTCCTAGAGTATGCTTGGTAAGGTGTGGTGTACCTGGAAGGGAAATTTTGCTACATGTTTTTGCTTCCTCTAATTTTTCCTTGATGAAATGTTGTTTGACGAATCTTGTGCTATAAATCCTCAAATTGGAAGGTGCAAAGAGTGTAGGATTGACTTGGATAAGTCATGTATCTAGACTATTTTTCTAGAGAACTGACAAGCATCATGGTTGGGTGCTTAGTGTCTCAGTAAATGGCAATATGTCCATAAGATGGCTAGTTTCTTGGTATTTATAGTGAGGTTGATGTTAGGCCATGGAGTACAACTGGTTCCCATTCAATTTGTGTGGTATCAGTGTTCGACCCAAATATATGGTTGGTTCCCAACTGGTATGTCATTTGAAATTACAATCCTATGGAGGAGCATGTACACTTTGGTTTTGAAATGGAAGTGAGTTTCTTGGGTGAATAATCATTTGTTTGTTACCATGGTAGTTAAAAATACAATGAAGTTGCATTGTTCTTGTTAAAGAAGCCAAGGGTTGATCACATACTTAATTTTGTGTTAGAATGGTGAGATTATAGCGAGAAGGATAGATATGTTGTTCTAGATGCAACATAATGTTTTTAGATTTTAATTCAAAGGATGCTAGAAACAATTCTTGTAGCAGAAATGGTGATCTAATGATGTTGGAAAAATAAGGTAAAGTTTGTGAGTTGTCTTCAATAAAAGCAGTGACCATATGGAAATGTTAATCACACCTTCTATTTGTAGCAAGTATAGGATGCTATGTATAAATCATATGTATTGGTCCTTGAAAATTTTGAGCTTGTACTTGGGAGAAGTATTGTAGTAGTACCTAGGCATTGTTTTCAAAGCTTGTACCTAGTGCTCCATGAAACATAGAATGTTAATTGTACGTACCTGTATATATGCATGTAACATGTAAAGGGCATGTCATTGTAATACTTAGATATACATGCATACCCCTTCGCCATGTGTCCCTGTTGATTTGGATAACTTGTTTAGTATAATGCATAACCTCTATTGTGGAGTTGTTAAACCCTTGGAAGAGTGGGCCATGTGTTGGTTAGATGCTCTATGAGTGGACCGTGTTGGTTGTAGACTTTGGGAGGTGTGTTAGGCCTAGAAACTAGAAGTTTTATGTACATTCATGGGGAGTTCATCAAGAATTTGAATAAACCATGTACATGAAGGACATCCTATTAGACCAATAGTTTTAGTGATTAGGTACCCATGTATTATGATGGATGGTTGTTCCTTTATATGAACTTTGAAAAACACAATGATTTTATTGTGTAGGTATAAGATGAAGATGAAGAGCATAGCTAAAAAAGATTAAAGGCAAATATTATAGAAGATGAATATGAAAATTGAGTCAGTTCAAAAGGCAGTTGAAGAGATGAAATAAGATGATTGAGTCATAGGTATTCATTAAGGGGGAGTATGAAGGACTAACTTCTACTTGTGAATCATGAATAATGTCTCAATTATATGATGGCTTTGTAATGGTGTAGACCAAACATATAAGTCTATGTAAGATTTAAAGATGAGGAGAAAATAGAGAAATTAGAGATGAAGATCAATTGATCGTTGCAATTGTTGGTCTAATAGGATGTCCTTTGTGTACATGGTTCATTCAACTTCTTGATGAACTCCCCTCAATGTAAATAAAAATTTTGGTTTCTAAGCCTAACACACCTCCCAAAGTTTATAACCAACATGGTCCACTCATAGAGCATATAAACAACACATGGCCCACTCCTCCAAGTGTTTAAAAACTCCACAATAGAGGTTCTACACTATACTGAACAAGCTATCCAAATAATCAGGGACACATGGCAAAGGGATATGTGTGCTTATCTAAGTCTTACAACAATACACCATTTACAAGTTACATACATAGATACATGTACATGTACAATTAACATACTCCATTTCATGGAGCACTAGGTATAAGCTTTGAAAACAATGCTTAGTTACCACTACAATACTTCTCCCAAGTACAAACTCTAGGCAAGATACAAGCTCAAAATTTCCAAGGACCAATACATAGGATTTATACATAATATCCTAGACTTGCTACAAATAGAAGGTGTGATTCACATTTCCATATGGTAACTTTTTTATATGGACTTCAACAAATACAATTTTTTTATTGTGCATGTACAAGATGAAGATGAAGAGCATAGATGAAGAAGACTAAAGGAAAATATCATAGAAGATGAAAGTGGGACCAGTCTAAAATATAGATGAAGAGACAAAAAAGAATGGTTGAATCACAAGTATTCATTAAGGGGGGTATGAAGGATTAATCCTACTTGTGAATCATGAATAATGTATCAAATATATGATGGATTTGTAATAATGTAGACCAAGCATAGAAGTTTATGTAAGAATAAAAGATGAGGAGAAAAGAGAAAAGTTAGGGATGAAGATCAATTGAGAGATTCATGGAGAGGTTATTGTGGAGATAGTTATGGATATGGTTGAACTAAATATCTAATTATGACCTAGTTGTTATGGTCACCTAAAATTATATAAATGGACTGACAATTGTACAATAGAAACATACATGGGATAATTGATTGAATAGAACTTTCCCCTTCGGGGGTTTCTTGAGTATGAAAGCCTAGTGTCCCTTGCTTGATCTTTGTTTCGATGTATTTGTTGCTTAATTGTGTTTCCAACAAAAATTTCTTGTCAAAATGCCCTTCCTACAATAACCACTTTATTGGGGTGCCATTGCATATGGAGAGGCAATTACTAGTTTGTAAACAAAGATTTATATTATACAGTGTTCAAATGGTAGTTCAACTAAATTTATAAAAATTATTGCGGGTGATTAACATATGTGAACATTAATGGATATAGTAGAGGATAAATACATAGTGTATAATTCTAGGTTAGGTCTATTTATATGAAATTCTTCAACATTTGAGAGATTGTTGAGAATGTTTGATATGATAATTGTGAAATTGTAAACTAGCATATTCTTGAAGTGGGGGAAGGGAACACTAAAATGAATTGGGGTTGTTCTGTTGCTTAAAGATATGGAAAATAATTTAACAAACATTAACAAAAGATTTAATTAAACTTGAAGGGGAAGAAAGAATATTTTTTTTTTGGTTTCTTTATATAATATATTTTAGATAAATTTGTTGTTTATCTTAAGTGGCTATTTAAACAAGATCCAAAAAAAAATATAACTAATCTCCATCTATATGCCTAAAAAAATAAATTTAAATATTTTAAAGATATTCATTCACAATCTTTGAAAAAGAAAATTAGTAAATATACTATTTGTACTCATAACATAATTTCAAATATGGATAATGTCATTTTAATAATAAGTAGTGATTCCTCAATGTTAAGTGTGAAAAATATTTTAATTACAATTTAAGTTTTTATCATTTTAATAATAAGTAGTGATTCCATATATATATATATATATATATAATGTTTAATTGTGAAAAATATTTTAATTATAATTTAAATTTTGTTTGAATTATATGTGCATCATGTTTGGTTGGATTTTGGTATCTTTAAGTTTTTGGGCTGATATCTATGAACTAGGAGTGAAAAATATTTTAATTATAATTTAAGTTTTGTTTGAATTATATGTGCATCATGTTTGGTTGGATTTTGGTACCTTTAAGTTTTTGGGCTGATATCTATGAACTAGGAATGCATCGTCGAATTATATTTTCAATCTAGAAAACAATTATATATCAATATAATGAATAAATTTTCTATTAGAAAAAAAATGTGAATCATATTAAATATGCATTTGCATGTAAAAATAATCAAACTAATACACAAAATGCCATAAAAGTTTTGGTTAGTTTCATTTCTAATATAAAAAAGACATCATTTTAAAAAGTGCAAATAATGAGTGGATACAATTTTACAACTTCCTTTACATTATATTTTATGTGAATTTGCTAATACAGGTTATACATAGTTGCCAAATATTATAATTTCATATCTAATAAGTTATTATGAAAAATAATCTTGGATAAAATATTACCACTTCCCCTTCATTATATTTCATGTTAATTTGCTACCGTACATGTTATACATAATTACTAAATATTATAATTCCATATCTAATACCTATTATTATGGAAAATAATTAATAAATTCAAATTAATATTAATTAAATTAGTTATAAATAAGCATTCACACAAGTTTTTAGAAGATGCGTCAAAACAATAATCATGAAAATGCAATTGGGTTTTCCAATTTCAAAACTATGTGAAAATGCAAAAATATATTATTATTATTATTTTGATTTCCCCTCAAATGTATCATGAAAACTGAATTAAACTATTGTGAAGATGTGACACCAATGTAACACCCAGCTACCCACGTCACCATGATAGATACGACACATCTCTTTCGATGCAACAAACAATACACTTCAAAAAAATCTCCACTTTCATTGCTATAATTGTTTTTATTGCGATTTTTAATTTATTTTTATTAATTTCTAATTTTGATTCTAATCTTACCCTTGCTTAGATCGATCGATTTGATTATCAAAATAGTTTGGACTTCATGAAATCTTCCATGGTAATGACCGAGATGAAGGAGATTACAAAGGTTTATTTGTCATGGACGGTGAAGAACATGGTAATTATTATTTGTGCATATAAGGAGAGCAGGTGGCTAGGGAAAATGGTGAAAGAAGAGGGCAAGTATTTAGTAGTGAGACCACCACTAACATTAATTATCAAATCTACTTTGACGTTAAAGGAAATGTCACATTGGTTGGAATGTGAATGGAGCCAAGACATATTGTTTTATATTTACATAATAGTATGTATTAATTCAATTGAATATTTATTAAAAACATATATTTATCTTAAAATCTGAATCTAAAAATATATCTAAAAATATAGGGAGGATAAAATTTTGTAAGGTGTAATTTTTTGTGTTATTTTATTCTATCTCATATATTAATTTATTCATATAACATTACTTAATGTAATATAACGTTATGTGACAACATTCCTCGTATTATGCTATAGAACATCTCGCTACTCTTGGTGCAATGATCATCATTATACAACCAAATGTTAACCCATTATTAAAGTTTCAACCACAAACAAAAAATCATGTACATTTACATATCAATCAACAATATATAAACAACCATTGAAGGAGTAGGTATATTTTTCTACCACTGGGTGGACAAGTTCCGCTACATTAGCAATAACAATATAATAGGGATTATTTTTATCTATGATTCATAAATGATAGGCTTATGGTCCCTTTATCTTGCCATAGTGGATTCTTCAGAAAAATAGATTTTGATTGACTATGTTCTTTGTGCAACTCGAAATAAATTTAAGCCTCTCTCTACTAATTTTTAGCATGCAAAAGAATTGTTTGTGTGATGGGTTACCCTGTTGGTTACTTACTTATAGTGGCTAGGAAATATGCTGTCTTCAAATCTAATTTTAAAACTTGATTGTGGACTCTAATACCATTGTCAACGCTTACACATAGGAAGTCATACACTTTATTTAAGTCTAAAGAAGACAATCTCCCACTCTTGCAAAACCCCGTAGCTATCATATCGTGTGTCTTCCAAGCAATCACATGAGTTTTAATATGTAGTATGAGTAAAACATTTGAGATGTATGGGCCAGTGTTGAAGCAACTTACCATACTCAACCAACACTTCTCTTAATTTACTTGAATTTCCCTCTTACACAAATCCCATTCCATTTCAACACAAGACAAACAAGCAACTGCAAACGAGTGAGAATTAATGCTATCTGCAAATTAATTCAATAAATTAATTGTTGGTTGAATAATTCAACTCAACTCATAGCCAAGAGAAAGGAGTAAATATGGCCAAGTGACAAAGAGTGTATACGCCCTTGCTAAGTTCCCGATGGCCCAATAAGGGATAAGCAAATTGCTACTCATGAGTTACAAGGGATAGAATTAGAAACTTAGCTAAGCAATTGTAAAAACAAACTTATGATGACCATTGATCTCTAGGTTTAAAATTGGATGTATGGTCCGAGTTATTTTCCAAACAAGATGACCAAAATTGACTCTAATAGAAATTACCATCATCATAATCTCATAATTCATCATGACAATACTTTAACCATAGGTGGAACAACAAAACCATCCAACAATCATTACACACAATAAAAGAACAAATTCATGACTTAGAGAACACAAAATTTACCCTAGAAACCCAGTGAATTCTAATAGAATTTACCATCACCATAATATCATAATGTATCGTGACAATTCTTTAACCACATCTGAGACAACAAAACCATCCAACAATTAGTACACATAGCCACACAACAAATTCATGACTCAATGAACACAAAATTTACCTTGGAAAACCAAACGAGAAAACCAACATTTTCTTGGGGGGTTTATTATGCTTAGAAAATTGTTTTAATGGCGACTTGCATTCTCAAACATAGATTTAATGCATTTTTACTCACTAACAAGATTGTAGATGGTTATGGCTCAAAGACAAGCTTCAATCTTTGGACAAGCTTCTTCTCTTGAGCCCTTCATGCTTTGCTACTACCCTGCTTCTTTGTTTTCTCTTTGGTTCTCTTCTCCCTTAAATGCCCTTCTTCTCCACATCCTTCATATTTAATGGGATGCCTTAGAAGGCCAACCATCACAATGGTTCATTTCATCTTCCAAGTGAAAAGGAGTTTTGGACTATTCACTCAACTTTGCAAAATTAAATTTTGTTATTTCAAAGTTAAAAAAAAGATATTATTTAGAGAATCCATTTCGGGTCACACCTGCCATTTGCAAGATTTTGGACCCCAAAAACTTCAAATCCCTTTGATCTTCTTCTTCTCTGCATCTGCATGCCTACCTCCTTCGCTACCATCAAACAATCTCTGACAGATCTCCGAGAAAGGGTGCCTGCATTGTAGAATGTGTTATATTCTTTGCACGAGTAGTAGTGTCTGAGCGTCTGCGCCGGGCGCGCAGGGGTTCGGGGGCAGTGCCCCTGAATTTTTTTTTCGCACCGGGATGACATATTTCCGGGACCACATGATATTTAGGTGGTTTTTCGGCACATGGTTTTTTGCCGATGGTTTTCTATTTCCGGTTAAGGAATTAGGGTTTTGGACTAATCCAGGTCATTGGGTTAGGGTTTTGGATGTCGCTGGCTCCTATATGTATATTGTATTGTAAACAATGTAACACAATGTATGAATATAATATATACTGGTTTTCCCGGTTTGGGTTTCCAGGGGAAAAATCTCTGTGTAATGTTTGCATTTGCCATTGTATCTATTCTATTCTTTTCTGAATATCTGTTTACAGTAGACATTGTACAAGGTTAGAATTTATAGGATGGAATATATGAGCTAACTAGGGGTTTGGTTTGGTATGAGCTTGTTTTCCATCTCATGGGTTGTAATAACAAGCAACTCATTTCCCCCCTTGACCTTGACTCTCCAAGCTTTCTTCTTGGTTGTTTGGTTCTTGAGATGGATTTCTAGGTGAAGCCTCCAACATTTGGCCTCCCAATGTTTATACAATTTGTAGTGTTGACAGTAGTCCCTTCATGCGTTGCTTGGCCTTCTAAAGTGTCAAAATTGCTATCCTTATGACCTCTTTTCTTGCAATAGAAACAAACCAAAGATACTTTGCCACACCTTTTTTGGTTTGTGATGATGCTTACCAACATGGTTGCTTGGTCCCCCAAATATTGGAGTAGATTTGGGTGGTAAAAGCATCCTTTTGCTACCTTCTTCCATGCCTCTACAAGTGGATTTGAGTGTCCTACTGCCCACTCCTTTTCTAGCTTCCTTTTCCTCCATGGGAATGGGTTTTTTTTCGGTCCTCTTGGCTTGATAAAGGTGGTTTGAATTGAACTTGTGTTACTTCTTGTGTATCGAAGCCTAGGCATTCATACTTAGACCTCTGTTGTGTTACAATAGGGATCACAATCCCTTGGCCTTTATTGTCTACCCCTTGGACCTTTAGCCCATTTTTCTCAACAACCTGGAACCGATGCCTCTAGTGTACTTTTCAAAATCACTAAAGGGTTCTTGAGAAAGGATCTTGGAAGGCAAGTTTACCATGCTTGATTTCGTCATGGTGTTGGCACCATAAGGGACTTGCTTGGTCTCTTGGACAACTACTTGTAGCTTCTTCAATACCTCCTCCTTTGTTGACAAATCTTGGTATAGTTGAGTAGACATTTTGGTGAACCTCTCCTCTTACTAATTGTTCAGCTAAGTGAATTTCTCCCCTAAATACAAGCATTACAATCTACTCTTGTCTAATTTCACTCTCATGGGATGAAGGAGTCATGTCATTTTTCTTATATTCCACAATAAAACCTCATAATAAAAAAATTAAAATTAAAATATAAAACATAAAAGAGAATAGGGATTCAAAAGTAGAAAAGCCTCCACAAAACATCATAAAAAACATATGAAGGATAATACCCACTAAGAAGGTAGTTGTCCATAGCCATTGTGGCCACTCTGAATCCCATGTGGTCCTTCATATGAGAGTTGTCTAAATGTTCTACTTGTTGACATTTTTCATGGAATTCGGCTATATAAATCTAGAAGAAATCACAACTTTTTGTTATTTAAATTACATTTCTGAATGCATAAATGGATTCATCCTAAAATTGATCGGAATATAAGCATAAAAACACAAAAAAAATAAAAAATTAAACTATGCCTAAATTTAATCTTAATTAAAATTTCCCCACAGTTTATGTGTTTTCACTTGTTTAACCTGTAAAATTTGATGCTCCTGTAAGCATTAATTTATATTTGGAATTAGACGGAATATGTATGCACGCACTTATTCCCTACGAAGACACAACCTACAGGCTACAATAATATCAAATTTCAGAATCCAAGTTGAAAATAATGACAAAAGATATCATTATTTATGCTTGAAAATAATGACAAAAGATACCATTATTTATGCTTACTCATATCCGAACAGTACAGTACATAACATGATTATCATCAACAATATGTTACATACACTCATACATTTTCAATCATTGCATGTGCCAGAACACATGTAATATTGAATGTTGTCTCATGTATAATATTAAATGTTGTGGTGGATGGTGTATATGCATTGGATTTGAATTTCTTTCAAATCTAACAGTGTATATACCATCCTCTGCAACATTCAGTGTTTTCAAATTTGAGAATTTACATATCATCAACTGCAACATTCAATGCTGAATAACTTTCTTTCAAATATGACAATCTATACACCACAGGCTGCGACATTCAATGCTTTCAAATATGACAATTTATACACCATCAACTGAAACATTCAATGTTGACTAGCCACACCCATCAAGAGAAGAATGGATATCTTAAAAAAATGATTTGTTTAATTGTTGAAATTATCCACCAAAGCCAGAGCAGGCAGAGGGGCCTGGCAAGTTTTGATTGATTGATTGATTTTAATGACGTCCACCAGGTTGAACAGCCTAAGGGACAATGAGTATATTGATTGATTGATTTTAATGACGTCCACAAGGTTGAACAACCGAAGGGACCAAGAATATATTGATTTATTGATTTTAATCACGTCCATGAGGTTGAACAACCTAAGGGACCAAGAGTATAACAACCCTAATTCATCTTCATTTTGGATAAGAAGATAGTTTGATCAGACTATCCCGTTCCACCCAGGTGTAGCACGGTGTTCATACAATGGGTCTCACATTCACGTAAAAATTCGTTGTCGTGTATCCGAATCTACTTTAGTCCCGATTTACTGGTTTACCCCTGCAGGGCATTCGTCATGCATGACTTGACCCTCGGTTTGAAAGTCTTTTACTTTCAAATTGTATGGCCCTCCTGAAACTCGTGGATTCTTCCCCTTAATCAGCAAATGCCAAAGCTCTCTGATTTTTGACATTCAATTCCAAAACATATTCATTAACCCAAAAACTATGAAGGCTGCCAAAGTATAATTGTTTTACTTTTTCGCCTTTTCTTGCATATATTTTTAGTTTAATTTTACTCGAAATTTTATAAGAATTTGTTTGATCTGTAGATTCAAGTAAAACTAAACAAAAACTTATGTTGCCGAATTTAAAACAAAACAAAATCAAAAGATAAAACAGTTAAACAACTCCTAAATAAAAAAGAAAAACAACTATAATACTCTATTCCTGAGAATTTATACATTGAAATGATAGGGTCCCATGCAAGGGTCTAAGGGGAAAGTGCCACGATTGAGATGGTTGTCTGCATCTGTTCAAAATTTCTACGATAAATGCAGCTCTACTGTTAACATATGGACTTGACTCTCTCGTCCTCCTTATTATCTTCGCATTAGCGGAAGTTGAAGTTGTAACTGATCTCTGAATCAACGAAAGTTGAAGTTGTAGCTGTAGCAACTGCTCGCCCGAGCATTGGTTAAACCATGGTGACTTTAGTTGCTTGACATAGGTATCCACATAGGTTGCTTGCAAGGGTTATTCTGTAGGTACCTTGAGTCAAATAGGGATCAGAAAACACACAAACTTTAGGGAGGATTTTCTTTTCGGAGGAATTTGAGCGAATGTGTTGTGAAGCCCACGAGGGTCCTTATAACTGATTTTGTTACCTCCACTCTATTGTTTGGGAGTCTCATCATCTCCTAGGAGAGGCATACCTTCTTTAGCTCCGGAGGTCCCTTCAACCCTCATATCTTGTTTGTGTGCATTGACCTTTAGATTTATTTAGGAGTGTGATCTTTGCTTATTAGGTGGCCTTAGTATTTTTTTTTGCGTTGTGATTTTTGAGTCATCGAGGAGAAAGACTAGCCTCCCCACTGGTCTCGTCATCTTTTGAGTCAAGTACCAAAGTTTGGTTTGTTACCGAAGATGCCTCCTAAAAGGCATAGAGTTAATAAACACGGTACATATATCTCCGCCGCTCAGACTCACGATCATCCTACCATGAGTATTGAGTTAGATATGAATGTATCAGGAAGCCTTTCGACACTAGCCTCCGCTATGATTAGTGGAGTCCCCTCGACTCCCTAATCATCAATTGTTTGGATTCTAGAGACTCCCTCACTTAATGCTACCTAGCCCATGGTCTCTGCTCAGTCCATGGGGATGAATCCTTTTGTATTTCCGAATAGTACGCCAAATCATAGTACTTAGTCAATGCCTTGGGTCTCTAATCCTTTCTCTTTTGGTATGCCACATAGGGTTGAAAAGAAAAATTCTTCGTTTCCAAATATGAAATCATATTTGGATACCCATTTGAGAGTTGTACACGTGGTTTTCATTGCGAGCGAAGACGTGTAGTTCTTGGGCCGTTTTTTTTCAACTTCGGGTCACATTCTAGGCCCGAGTTTGAACGAGGTGGGATGATGGGATGAAAAGAAAAATTCTCCGTTTCCAAATGTGAAATCATATTTGGATACCCATTTGAGAGTTGTACATGTGGTCTTGATTGCGAGCGAATACGTGTAGTTCTTGGGCCACTTTTTCTCAACTTCGGGTCACATTCTAGGCCCAAGTTTGAATGAGGTGGGATGATGGGTTGAAAAGAAAAATTCTTCGTTTCCAAATATGAAATCATATTTGGATACCCATTTGAGAGTTGTACACATGGTATTGATTGCAAGCGAAACCGTGTAGTTCTTGGGCCGCTTTTTCTGAACTTCGGGTCACATTCTAGGCCCAAGTTTGAACGAGGTGGGATGATGGGTTGAAAATCAAAATTCATCATTTCCAAATATGAAATCATATTTGGATACCAGTTTGAGAGTTGTACACGTGGTCTTGATTGCGAGCGAAGACATGTAGTTCTTGGTCCGCTTTTTCTCAACTTCGGGTCACATTCTAGACCCAAGTTTGAACGAGGTGGGATGATGGGTAGAAAAGAAAAATTCATCGTTTCCAAATATGAAATCATATTGGGATACCCATTTGAGAGTTGTACACGTGGTCTTGATTGCGAGTGAAGATGTGTAGTTCTTGGGCCTCTTTTTCTGAACTTCGGGTCACATTCTAGGGCCAAGTTTGAACGAGGTGGGATGATGGGTTGAAAAGCAAAATTCTTCGTTTCCAAATATGAAATCATATTTGGATACCCATTTGAGAGTTGTACACGAGGTCTTGATTGCGAGAGAAGACGTGTAGTTCTTGAACCATTTTTTCTCAACTTTGGGTCACATTCTAGGCCCAAGTTTGAACGAGCAAGGATGATGGGCTGAAAAGCAAAATTCTCCGTTTCCAAATATGAAATCAAATTTGGATACCCATTTGAGAGTTCTACACGTGGTCTTGATTGCGAGTGAAGACATGTAGTTCTTGGGCCATTTTTTCTCAACTTCGGGCCACATTCTAGGCCCAAGTTTGAACGAGGTGGGATGATGGGTTGAAAAGAAAAATTCTTCGTTTCCAAATTTGAAATCATATTTGGATACCCATTTGAGAGTTGTACACGTGGTCTTGATTGTGAGCGAAGACGTGTAGTTCTTGGGCTGTTTTTTCTCAACTTCGGGTCACATTCTAGGCCCAAGTTTGAACGAGGTGGGATGATGGGTTGAAAAGCAAAATTCTTCGTTTCCAAATATGAAATCATATTTGGATACCCATTTGAGAGTTGTACACGTGGTCTTGATTGCGAGTGAAGACGTGTAGTTCTTGGACCGCTTTTTCTCAACTTCGGGTCACATTCTAGGCCCAAATTTGAACGAGATGGGATGATGGGTTGAAAAGCAAAATTCTTCGTTTCCAAATATGAAATCATATTTGGATACCCATTTGAGAGTTGTACATGTGGTCTTGATGGAAAGCGAAGACGTGTAGTTCTTGGGCCATTTTTTCTCAACTTTGGGTCACATTCTAGGCCCAAGTTTGAACGAATTGGGATGATGGGTTGAAAAGAAAAATTCTCCATTTCCAAATATGAAATCATATTTGGATACCCATTTGAGAGTTGTACATGTGGTCTTGATTGCGAGCAAAGACGTGTAGTTCTTCGGCCATTTTTTCTCAACTTCGGGTCACATTCTAGTCCCAAGTTTGAACGAAGTGGGATGATGGGTTGAAAAGAAAAATTCTTCGTTTCCAAATATGAAATCATATTTGGATACCAATTTGAGAGTTGTACACATGGTCTTGATTGTGAGAGAAGAAGTGTAGTTCTTGGGCCGCTTTTTCTTAACTTCGGGTCACATTCTAGGCCCAAGTTTGAACGAAGTGGGATTATGGGTTGAAAAGCATAATTCTTCATTTGAAAATATGAAATCATATTTGGATACACATTTGAGAGTTGTACATGTGGTGTTGATTTTGAGCGAAGATGTGTAGTTCTTGGGCCTTTTTTTCTCAACTTCGGGTCACATTCTAGGCCCAAGTTTTAACGAGGTGGGATGATGGGTTGAAAAGCAAAATTCTTAGTTTCCAAATATGAAATCATATTTGGATACAAACTTGAGAGTTGTACATGTGGTATTGATCATGAGTGAAGACGTGTAGTTCTTGGGCCTCTTCTTCTCAACTTTGTGTCACATTCTAGGCCGAAGTTTGAACGAAGTGGGATTATGGGTTGAAAGAAAAATTCTTCGTTTCCAAATATGAAATTGTATTTGGATACCCATTTGAGAGTTGTACACGTGGTCTTGATTGCGAGCGAAGACGTGTAGTTCTTGGGCCATTTTTTCTCAAATTCGGGTCACATTCTAGGCCCAAGTTTGAACAAAGTGGGATGATGGGTTGAAAAGAAAAATTCTTTGTTTCCAAATATGAATCATATTTGGGTACCCATTTGAGAGTTGTACACATGGTCTTGATTCCGAGTGAAGACGTGTAGTTCTTGGGCCACTTTTTCTCAACTTCGGGTCAGATTCTATGCCCAAGTTTGAACGAAGTGGGATGATGGGTTGAAAAGTAAAATTCTTCGTTTCCAAATATGAAATCATATTTGGATACCCATTTGAGAGTTGTAAATGTGGTCTTGATTGCGAGTGAAGCCATGTATCTCTTGGGCCGCTTTTTATCAACTTCGGGTCACATTCTAGGACCAAGTTTGAACGAAGTGGGACGATGGATTGAAAAGAAAAATTCTTCGTTTCCAAACATGAAATCATATTTGGATACCCATTTGAGAGTTGTACTCATGGTCTTGATTGCGAGCGAAGATGTGTTGTTCTTGGGCCATTTTTTCTCAACTTCGGGTCACATTCTAGGCCCAAGTTTGAACGAAGTGGGATGATAGGTTGAAAAGAAAAATTCTTCGTTTCCAAATATGAAATCATATTTGGATACCCATTTGAGAGTTGTACACGTGGTCTTGATTGTGAGCGAAGGCGTGTAGTTCTTGGGCCTCTTTTTCTAAAGTTCGGGTCACATTCTGGGCCCAAGTTTGAACGAAGTGGGATGATGGGTTGAAAAGAAAAATTCTTTGTTTCCAAATATGAAATCATATTTGGATACCCATTAGAGAGTTGTACACGTGGTCTTGATTGCGAGCGAAGACATGTAGTTCTTGGGCCATTTTTTCTCAACTTCGGGTCACATTCTAGGCCCAAGTTTGAACGAAGTGGGATGGTGGGTTTCCAAATATGAAATCATATTTGGATACCCATTTGAGAGTTGTGTATGTGGTCTTGAATGTGAGAGAAAAAGTGTAGTGCTTGGGCCACTTTCTCTCAACTTCGGCTCACATTCTAGGCCCAAGTTTGAACGAAGTGGGGTGATGTGTTGAAAAACAAAATTCTTTGTTTTCAAATATGAAATCATATTTGGATACCCATTTGAGAGTTGTACACGTGGTCTTGATTGTGAGCGAAGAAGTGTAGTTCTTGGGCCTCTTTTTCTCAACTTCGGGTCACTTTTTAGGCCCAAGTTTTAACGAAATGGGATTATGGGTTGAAAGCAAAAAATCTCCGTTTCCAAATATGAAATCAAATTTGGATACCCATTTGAGAGTTCTACACGTGGTCTTGATTGCGAGCGAAGGCGTGTAGTTCTTAGGCTGTTTTTTCTCAACTTCGGGTCACATTCTAGGCCCAAGTTTGAACGAGGTGGGATGATGGGTTGGAAAGAAAAATTCTTTGTTTCCAAATATGAAATCATATTTGGATACCCATTTGAGAGTTGAAATCACATTTGGATACCCATTTGAGAGTTGTACATGTAGTCTTGATTGCGAGCAAAGACATGTAGTTCTTGGGCCGTTTTTTCTCAACTTCGAGTCATATTCTAGGCCCAAGTTTGAACAAAGTGGGATGATGGGTTGAAAATCAAAATTCTTTGTTTCAAAATATGAAATCATATTTGGATACCCATTTAAGAGTTGTACATGTGGTCTTGATTGCGAGTGAAGACGTTTAGCTCTTTGATCGCTTTTTCTCAACTTCGGGTCACATTTTAGGCCCAAGTTTGAACGAAGTGGGATGATGGGTTGAAAAGAAAAATTCTCATTTCCAAATATGAAATCACATTTGGATACGCATTTGAGAGTTTTAGACGTGGTTGTGATTGCGAACAAAGACGTGTAGTTCTTGGGCTGCTTTTTTTCAACTTCAGGTCACATTCTAGGCCCAAGTTTCAAGTCACGATCTTCATTTTCAAATATGAAATCATATTTGGATACACTTTTTAGAGTTGTACACGTGGTCTTGATTGCGAGCGAGGACGTGTATTTCTTGGGCCATTTTTTCTAAACTTCAGGTGACATTCTAGGCCTAAGTTTGAACGAAGTGGGATGATGGGTTGAAAAGAAAAATATGTCGTTTCCAAATATGAAATCATATTTGGATACCCTTTTGAGAGTTGTACACGTGGTATTGATTGCGAGCAAAGACGTGTAGTTCTTGGGCCGCTTTTTCTCAACTTCGGGTCACATTCTAGGCCCAAGTTTGAATGAAGTCGAATGATGGGTTGAAAAGAAAAATTCTTCGTTTCCAAATATGAAATCATATTTGGATACCCATTTGAGAGTTGTACACGTGGTCTTTATTGCGAGCGAAGACGTGTAGTTCTTGGGCCGTTTTTTCTCAACTTCGTGTCACATTCTAGGCACAAGTTTGAACAAAAGGGGATTATGGGTTGTAAAGCAAAATTCTTCGTTTCCAAATATGAAATCATATTTGGATACCCATTTGAGTGTTGTACACGTGGTCTTGATTGCGAGAGAAGACGTGTAGTTCTTGGCCATTTTTTCTCAACTTCTGTCACATTCTAGGCCCAAGTTTGAACGAAGTGGGATGATGGGTTGAAAAGAAAAATTCTTCATTTCCAAATATGAAATCATATTTGTATACCCATTTGAGAGTTGTACACGTGGTCTTGATTGTTAGCGAAGACGTGTAGTTCTTGGGCCGTTTTTTCTCAAATTCTGGTCACATTCTAAGCCCAAGTTTGAACGAAGTTGGATGATGGGTTGAAAAGAAAAAATCTTCGTTTCCAAATATGAAATCATATTTGGATACCCATTTGAGAGTTGTACACGTGGTCTTGATTGCGAGCAAAGACGTGTAGTTCTTGGGCCACTTTTTCTCAACTTTGGGTCACATTCTAGGCCCAAGTTTGAACAAAGTGAGATGATGGGTTTCCAAATATGAAATCATATTTGAATACCTATTTGAGAGTTGTACACGTGGTCTTGATTGCAAGCGAAAACGTGTAGTTCTTGGGCCGCTTTTTCTCAACTTCGGGTCACATTCTAGGCCCAAGTTTGAACGAAGTTGGATGATGGGTTGAAAAGCAAAATTCTTCGTTTCCAAATATGAAATCATATTTGGATACCCATTTGAGAGTTGTACGGTCTTGATTGCAAGCGAAGACATGTAGTTCTTGGGTCGTTTTTTCTCAACTTCAGGTCACATTCTAGGGCCAAGTTTGAACGAGGTGGGATGATGGGTTGAAAAACAAAGTTCTTCATTTCCAAATATGAAATCATATATGGATACCCATTTGAGAGTTGTACATGTGGTTTTGATTGCGAGCGAAGACGTGTAGTTCTTGGGCCAGTTTTTTTCAACTTCGGGTCACATTTTGGGCCCAAGTTTGAACGAATTGGGATGATGGGTTGAAAAGAAAAGTTCTTCGTTTCCAAATATGAAATCATATTTGGATACCCATTTGAGAGTTGTAAACTTGGTCTTGATTGTGAGCGAAGACGTGTAGTTCTAGGGCCGTTTTTTCTCAACTTCGGGTCACATTCTAGGCCCAAGTTTGAACGAAATGAGATGATGGTTTGAAAACCAAAGTTCTTCATTTCCAAATATGAAATCATATTTGGATACCTATTTGAGAATTGTACATATGGTCTTGATTGCGAGTGAAGACATGTAGTTCTTGGGCTTCTTTTTCTCAACATCAGGTCACATTCTCGGCCCAAGTTTGAACGAAGTGGGATGATGGGTTGAAAACCAAAGTTCTTCATTTCCAAATATGAAATCATATTTGGATACACATTTGAGAGTTGTACACATGGTGTTGATTTCGAGTGAAGATGTGTAGTTCTTGGGCCACTTTTTCTCAACTTCGGGTCACATTCTAGGCCCAAGTTTTAATGAGGTGGGATGATGGGTTGAAAAGCAAAATTCTTAGTTTCCAAATATGAAATCACATTTGGATACAAACTTGAGATTTGTACACGTGGTCTTGATCGTGAGTGAAGACGTGTAGTTCTTGGGCCGCTTCTTCTCAACTTCGGGTCACATTCTAGGACGAAGTTTGACCGAAGTGGGATTATGGGTTGAAAAGAAAAATTATTCGTTTCCAAATATGAAATAGTATTTGGATACCCTTTTGAGAGTTTTACATGTGGTCTTGATTTCAAGCGAAGACGTGTCGTTCTTGGGCAATTTTTTCTCAACTTCGGGTCACATTCTAGGCCCAAGTTTGAACAAAGTGGGATGATGGGTTGAAAAGAAAAATTCTTCGTTTCCAAATATGAAATCATATTTGGATACCCATTTGAGAGTTGTACACGTGGTCTTGATTGCGAGCGAAGATGTGTAGTTCTTGGGCCACTTTTTCTCAACTTCGGGTCACATTCTATGCCCAAGCTTGAACGAAGTGGGATGATGGGTTGAAAAGAAAAATTCTTCCTTTCCAATTATGAAATCCTCTTTGGATACCCATTTGAGAGTTGTACACATGGTCTTGATTGCGAGCGAAGACGTGTAGTTCTTGGGTCGCTTTTTCTCAACTTCGGGTCACATTCTAGGACCAAGTTTGAACGAAGTGGGATGATGGGTTGAAAAGAAAAATTCTCCGTTTCCAAATATAAAATCATATTTGGATACCCATTTGATAGTTGTACACGTGATCTTGACTGCGAGTGAAGATATGTAGTTCTTGGGCCGCTTTTTCTGAACTTCGGGTCACATTCTGGGCCCAAGTTTGAACAAAGTGGGATGATGGGTTGAAAATCAAATTTCTCCATTTTCAAATATGAAATCATATTTGGATACCCATTTGAGAGTTGTACACGTGGTCTTGACTTCGAGCGAAGACATGTAGTTCTTGGGTCGCTTTTTCTCAACTTCAGGTCATATTCTGGGCCCAAATTTGAACGAAGTTGGATGATGGGTTGAAAAACAAAGTTCTCCATTTACAAATATGAAATCATATTTGGATACCCATTTGAGAGTTGTACACGTGGTCTTGACTGCGAGCGAAGATGTGTAGTTCTTGGGCTGTTTTTTCTCAACTTTGGGTCACATTTTGGGCCCAAGTTTGAACGAAGTGGGATTGTGGGTTGAATTGCAAAGTTCTATGTTTCCAAATTTGAAATCATATCTGGATACCCATTTGAGAGTTGTGCACGTGGTATTGACTGCGAGTGAAGACGTGTAGTTCTTGGGCCGCTTTTTCTCAACTTCGGGTCAAATTTTGGACCCAAGTTTGAACGAAGTGGGATGATGGGTTGAAAAGCAAAGTTCTCCATTTCCAATTATGAAATCTTATTTGGATACCCATTTGAGAGTTGTACGGATTATGGGTTGAAAATAAAAATTCTTCATTTCCAAATATGAAATCATGTTTGGATACCCATTTGAGATTTTTCGAGGTGGTCCTAATTGCGAGCGAAGAAGTGTAGTTCTTGGGCCCATTTTTTTCAACTTCGGGTCACATTCTAGGCCCAAGTTTGAACGAAGTGGGATTATGGGTTGAAAATCAAAATTCTCCATTTCCAAATATGAAATCATATTTGGATACCCATTTGAGAGTTTTACACACGGTCCTAATTGTGAACGAAGGTGTGTAGTTCTTGGGCCCAAGTTTGACCATCCCTGAATGAAGGCTATTTGGAAAAAGTGGAATTATGGGTTTAAAAATATAAAATAATTTGTTGATACCCATTTGAGAGATGCAATTGGGTTCCCGAGTGCTCGTAATGTTGAGGCATTCTTTGGGCCATTTTGATCAAATTCGTATCGTTTTAGGGTTGATTTTGGTTAACCCCAAATGAAGGTGATTTTTGAAAAGACAAATTCTTCATTTACAAATATGAAATCATATTTGGATACCAGTTTGAGAGTTGTACATGTGGTCCCGATTGAGGGAGAATACATGTAGTTCTTGGGCCCCTTTTTCTCAACTTCGGGTCATTCTAGGACCAAGTTTGACCAACCTCGAATGAAGGCTATTTGGAAGAAGTCGAATTATGGTTTTAAAAATATAAAATAATTTTTTGATACCCATTTGAGAGATATAGGTGGGTTCCCGAGCTCTCACAACGTTGAGGCATTCTTTGGCCCACTTTGATCAAATTCGTATCATTTTAGGTTTGATTCTGGTTAACCCTGAATGAAGGTAATTTTTGAAAAGTAAATTTTTTTATTTGCAAATATGAAATCATATTTGGATACCCATTTGAGAGTTGTACATGTGGTCCTAATTGTGAGTGAAGAGGTGTAGTTCTTGGGCCCCTTTTTCTCAGCTTCAGGTCAATTTAGGCCTAAGTTTGACCAGCCCTGAATGAAGGCTAGTTAGAAGAAGTGGAATTATGGGTTTAAAAATACAAAATAATTTCTTGATACCCATTTGAGAGATGCAAGTGGGTTCCCCAGCGCTCGTAATGTTGAGTCATTCTTTGGCCCATTTCGATCAAATTCGTATCGTTTTACGGTCAATTCTGGTTAACCCCGAATGAAGGTGATTTTTGAAAAGCAAAATTCTTCATTTGCAAATATGAAATAATATTTGGATACCCATTTGAGATTTGTACACGTGGTCCTAATTGTGAGCGAAGATGTGTAGTTCTTGGGCCCCTTTTTCTCAACTTCGGGTCATTCTAGTCGCAAGTTTGACTAGCCCCAAATGAAGGTTATTTAGAAAAAGTGGAATTATGGGTTTAAAAATAAAAAATAATATTTTGATACCCATTTGAAAGATGCAAGTGGGTTCTCGAGCGTTCGTAACGTTGAGACATTCTTTGGCCCATTTCGATCAAATTTGTATTGTTTTATGGTTGATTCTGGTTAACCCCGAATGAAGGTGATTTTTGAAAAGACAAATTTTTCATTTCCAAAGATGAAATCATATTTGGATACCCATTTGAGAGTTGTACATGTGGTCCCGATTGTTGGAGAAGACGTGTAGTTCTTGGGCCCCTTTTTCTCAACTTCCAGTGATTCTAGGCCCAAGTTTGACCAACCTCGAACAAAGGCTATTTGGAAGAAGTGGAATTATGGGTTTAAAAATATAAAATAATTTTTTGATACTCATTTGAGAGATATAGGTGGTTTCCCGAGATCTCGCGACGTTGAGGCATTCTTTGGCCCATTTCAATCAAATGCGTATCGATTTAGGGTTGAATTTTGTTAACCTCGAATAAAGGTGATTTTTGAAAAGAAAAATTCTTCATTTGCAAACATGAAATCAAATTTGGAGACCCATTTGAGAATTTTACACGTGGTATTGATTATGAGTGAAGACATGTAGTTCTTGGGCCCCTTTTTCTCAACTTCGGGTTATTCTAGGCCAAAGTTTGACCAGCGTCGAATTAAGGCTATTTGGAAGAAGTGGAATTATGGGTTTAAAAATACAAAATAATTTTTTGATACCCATTTGAGAGATGCAGGTGGGTTCCCGAGCGCTCGTAACATTGAGCCATTCTTTTTCCCATTTCGATCAAATTCGTATCGTTTTATGGTTGATTCTGGTTAACCCCAAATGAAGGTGATTTTTGAAAATAAAAATTCTCCATTTGCAAATATGAAATCATATTTGGATACCCATTTGAGATTTGTACACATGTTCCTAATTGCGAGCGAAGACATGTAGTTCTTGGGCCCAGGTTTCTCAACTTTGGGTCATTTTAGGCCCACGTTTGGCCAGCCTCGAATGAAGGCTACTTAGAAGAAGTGGAATTATGGGTTTAAAAATATAAAATAATTTTTTGATACCCATTTGAGAGATGCAAGTGTGTTCTGGAGCGCTCGTAACGTTGAGACATTCTTTGGCCCATTTCGATCAAATTCGTATCGTTTTAGGGTTGATTCTGGTTAACCCCGAATGAAGGTGATTTTTGAAAAGAAAAATACTTTATTTGCAAATATGAAATGATATTTGGATACGCATTTGAAAGTTGTACACGTGGTCTTGATTGCGAGCGAAGACGTGTAGTTCTTGGGCCCCTTTTTCTCAACTTCGGGTCATTCTAGGCCCAAGCTTGACCAACCCCGAATGAAGGCTATTTGGAAGAAGAGGAATTATGGGTTTAAAAATACAAATAATTTTTTGATACCCATTTGAGAGATGGAAGTGGGTTCCCAAGCGTTCGTAACGTTGAGCCATTCTTTTGCCCATTCAATCAAATTCGTATCGTTTTAGGGTTAATTCTGGTTAACCTCGAATGGAGGTGATTTTTGAAAAGAAAAATTCTTCATTTAAAATATGAAATCATATTTGGATACCCATTTGAGAGTTGTACACTTGGTCCTAATTGCGAGTGAAAACGTGTAATTCTTGGGCTCCTTTTTCTCAACTTCTGGTCATTCTAGGCCCAAGTTTGACTAACCCTGAATGAAGGATATTTAGAAAAAGTGGAATTATGGGTTTAAAAATATAAAATAATTTGTTGATACCCATTTGAGAGATGCAAGTGGGTTCCCGAGCGCTCGTAACGTTGAGGCATTATTTTGCCCATTTCGATCAAATTCGTATCGTTTTAGGGTTGATTCTAGTTAACCTCAAATGAAGGTGATTTTTGAAAAGATAAATTCTTCATTTCTAGAGATGAAATCATATTTGGATACCCATTTGAGAGTTGAACACTTGGTCCCAATTACGGGAGAAGATGTGTAGTTCTTGGGCCCCTTTTTCTCAACTTCGGGTCATTTTAGGCCCAAGTTTGACCAGCCCCAAATGAAGGATATTTCGAAGAAGTGGAATTATGGGTTTAAAAATATAAAATAATTTTTTGATACCCATCTGAGAGATGCAAGTGCGTTCCCAAGCGCTCATAAAGTTGAGCCATTATTTGGCCCATTTCGATCAAATTTGTATTGTTTTAGGGTGATTCTGGTTAACCCCAAATTCATATTTGCAAATATGAAATCATATTTGGATACCCATTTGAGAGTTGTACACGTGGTCTTGATTGTGAGCGAAGATGTGTAGTTCTTGGGCCCTTTTTTCTCAAATTTGGGTCATTCTAGGCCCAAGTTTGATCAGCCCTGAATGAAGGCTATTTGGAAGAAGTGGAATTATGGGTTTAAAAAAGAAAAATAATTTTTTGATACCCATTTGAGAGTTTCAAGTGGGTTATGGAGTGATCGTAACGTTGAGGCATTCTTTGGCCCATTTCGATCAAATTCGTATCGTTTTAGGGTTGATTCTGGTTAACCTTGAATGAAGGAGATTTTTGAAAAGAAAAATTCTTCATTTGAAAATATGAAATCATATTTGGAAACCCATTTCAGAGTTGTACACGTGATCTTGATTGCGAGCGAAGACATGTAGTTCTTCGACCCCTTTTTCTCAACTTCGGGTCATTCTAGGCCCAAGTTTGACTAGCCCCAAATGAAGGCTATTTGGAAGAGGTGGAATTATGGGTTTAAAAATACAAAATAATTTTTTGATACCCATTTGAGAGATGCAAGTGGATTCCCGAGCGCTCGTAACTTTGAGGCATTCTTGTGCCCATTTCGATCAAATTCATATCGTTTTAGTGTCGATTCTGGTTAACCCCGAATGAAGGTTATTTTTGAAAAGAAAAAGTCTTCATTTGCAAATATGAAATCATATTTGGAAACCCATTTGAGAGTTGTACACGTCGTCTTGTTTGCGAGTGAAGACATGTAGTTCTTGGGCTGCTTTTAATCAAATTCGGGTCATTTTAGGCCCAAGCTTGAGTAGCCCCGAATGAAGGATATTTGGAAGAAGTGGAATTATGGGTTTAAAAATACAAAATAATTTTTTGATACCCACTTTAGAGATGCAAGTGGGTTCCCAAGCCCTCGTAACGTTGAGCCATTCTTTTTCCCATTTCGATCAAATTCGTATCATTTTAGGGTTGATTTTGGTTAACCCCGAATGAAGGTGATTTTTGAAAAGCGAAATTCTTCATTTGCAAATATTAAATTATATTTGGATACCCATTTGAGAGTTTTATAGGTGGTCCTAATTGCGAGCGAAGACATGTAGTTCTTGGGGCCCTTTTTCTACACTTCGGGTCATTTTAGAACCAAGTTTGACCAGCCCCGAATGAAAGCTATTTAGAAGAATTGGAATTATGGGTTTAAAAATATAAAAAAAAATTGATACCCATTTGAGAGATGCAAGTGGGTTCCTGAGCATTCGTTACGTTGAGGCATTCTTTGGCCCATTTCGATCAAATTTGTATCATTTTAGGGTTGATTCTGGTTAACCCCGAATGAAGGTGATTTTTGAAAAGAAAAATACTTCATTTCCAAATATGAAATCATATTTGGATACCCATTTGCGAGTTGTATAGTTGTCTTGATTGAGAGAAAATACGTGTAGTTCTTGAGCCCCTTTTTTCTCAACTTCGGGTCAGTCTAGCCCCAAGTTTGACCAACCCCAAATGTAGGCTATTTGGAAGAAGTGGAATTATGGTTTTACAAATACAAAATAATTTTTTGATACCCATTTGAGAGATGAAAGTTCCAAGCGTTCGTAACGCTGAGGCATTCTTTTGCCCGTTTCGATAATATTCGTATCGTTTTAGGGTTGATTCTGGTTAATCCCGAATGAATGTGATTTTTGAAAAGAAAAATTCTTCATTTGCAAATATTAAGTCATATTTGGATACCCATTTGATAGTTGTACACGTGGTCCTAATTGCGAGCGAAGACGTGTAGTTCTTGGGCCCCTTTTTCTCAACTTCGGGTCATTCTAGGCCCAACTTTGACCAGCCCCGAATGAAGGCTATTTAGAAAAAGTGGAATTATGGGTTTAAAAATATAAAATAATATTTTTATACCCATTTGAGAGATGCAAGTGGGTTCTCGAGCGCTTGTAACACTGAGGCATTCGTTGGCCCATTTTGATCAAATTCGTATGGTTTTAAGGTTTATTTTGGTTAACCCCGAATGAAGGTGATTTTTGAAAAGACAAATTCTTCATTTCCAAAGATGAAATCATATCTGGATACTCATTTCAGAGTTGTACACGTGGTCTCGATTGCGGGAGAAGATGTGTAGTTTTTGGGCCTCTTTTTCTCAACTTTGGGTCATTCTAGGCCCAAGTTTGACCAGCCTCGAACAAAGGCTATTTTGAAGAAGTGGAATTATGGGTTTAAAAATATAAAATAATTTTTTGGTACCCTTTTGAGAGATATAGGTGGGTTCCCGAGCTCTCACAACGTTGAGGCATTCTTTGGCCCATTTCAATCAAATTCGTATCATTTTAGGGTTGATTCTGGTTAATCCCGAATGAAGGTGATTTTTGACAATCAAAATTATTCATTTGCAAATATGAAATCATATTTTGATACCCATTTGAGAGTTGTACACGTGGTCTTGATTGCGAGCGAAGACATGTAGTTATTGGGCCCCTTTTACTCAAATTCAGGGCATTTTAGGCCCAAGTTTGAACAACCCTGAATGAAGGCTATTTAGAAGAAGTGGAATTATGGGTTTAAAAATATAAAATAATTTTTTAATATCCATTTGAGAGATATAGGTGGGTTCCCAAGCTCTTGCAACGTTGAGGCATTCTTTGGTCCATTTGGATCAAATTCGTATCGTTTTAGGGTTGATTCTGGTTAATCCCGAATGAAGGTGATTTTTGAAAAGAAAAATTCTTCATTTGCAAATATGAAATCATATTTGGATACCCATTTGAGAGTTGTACACGTGGTCTTGATTGCGAGTGAAGACATGTAGTTTTTGGGCCGCTTTTTCTCAAGTTCGGGTCATTCTAGGCCCAAGTTTGACCAGTCCCCAATGAAAGCTATTTAGAAAAAGTGGAATTATGGTTTTAAAAATATAAAATAATTTGTTGATACCCATTTGATAGATGCAAGTGGGATCCCGATCGCTCGTAACGTTGATTAATTCTTTGGTCCATTTCGATCAAATTCGTATTGTTTTAGGGTTGATTCTGGTTAACCCTGAATGGAGGTGATTTTTGAAAAGACAAATTTTTCATTTCCAAAGATGAAATCATATTTGGACACCCATTTGAGAGTTGTACACGTGGTCTCGATTGTGGGAGAAGACGTGTAGTTCTTGGGCCCCTTTTTCTCAACTTCGCGTCATTCTAGGCCCAAGTTTCACCAACCTCGAACGAAGGCTATTTTGAAGAAGTGAAATTATGGGTTTAAAAATATAAAATAATTTTTTGATACCCATTTAAGAGATATAGGTGGGTTCCCAAGCTCTCGCAGCGTTGAGGCATTCTTTGTCCCATTTTGATCAAATTCATATCATTTTAGGGTTGATTATGGTTAACCCTAAATGAAGGTAATTTTTGAAAAGAAAAATTCTTCATTTGAAAATATGAAATCATATTTGGATACCCATTTGATAGTTGTACACGTGGTCTTGATTTGGAGCGAAGACGTGTAGTTCTTGGGCCCCTTTTATTCAAATTTGGGTCATTCTAAGACCAAGTTTGACCAACCCCAAATGAAGGCTATTTGGAAGAAGTGGAATTATGGGTTTAAAAATAAAAAATAATTTTTTGATACCCATTTGAGAGATGCAAATGGGTTCCCGAGCGATCGTAACGTTGAGCCATTATTTTTCCCATTTCGATCAAATTCGTATCGTTTTAGGATTGATTTTGTTTAATCCCGAATGAAGGTGATTTTTGAAAAGAAAAAATCTTCATCTGCAAATATGAAATTATAGTTGGATACCCATTTGAGAGTTGTACATGTGGTCCAAATTGCGAGTGAAGACGTGTAGTTATTCGGGCCCTTTTTCTCAACTTCGGGTCATTTTAGGCCCAAGTTTGACTAGCCCCGAATGAAAGCTATTTAGAAGAAGTGGAGCTATGGGTTTAAAAATATATAAAAAAATTTGATACCCATTTGAGAGATGCAAGTGGGTTCCAGAGCATTCGTTACGTTGAGGCATTCTTTGGCCCATTTCGATCAAATTTGTATCGTTTTAGGGTTGATTCTGGTTATTCCTGAATGAAGGTGATTTTTGAAAAGAAAAATACTTTATTTGCAAATATGAAATCATATTTGGCTACCCATTTGAGAGTTGTACACATGGTATTTATTGCGAGCAAAGACGTGTAGTTCTTCGGCCTCTTTTTCGCTTCTTCGGCCTCTTTTTCGCAACTTCGGGTCAGTCTAGGCCCAAGTTTGACCATCCCCAAATGAAGTCTATTTGGAAGAAGTGGAATTATGGGTTTAAAAATAAAAAATAATTTTTTGATACCCATTTGAGAGATGCAAGTGGGTTTCCGAGCGCTCGTAACGTTGATGCATTCTTTTGCCCATTTCGATCAAATTCATATCATTTTAGGGTTGATTCTGGTTAACCCCGAAATAAGATGATTTTTGAAAAGAAAAATTCTTCATTTGGAAATATAAAATCATATTTGGATACCCATTTGAGAGTTGTACACGTGGTCTTGATTGTGAGTGAAGACGTGTAGTTCTTGGGCACCTTTTTCTCAACTTCAGGTCATTCTAGGCCCAAGTTTGAGGAGCCTCGAATGAAGGCTATTTGGAAGAAGTGGGATTATGGGTTTAAAAATAGAAAATAATTTTTTGATACCCATTTGAGAGATGCAAGTGGGTTCTCGAGCGCTCGTAACGTTGAGGCATTCTTTTTCCCATTTCGATCAAACTGATATCGTTTTAGGGTCGATTATGGTTAACCCCGAATGAAGGTGATTTTTGAAAAGAAAAATTCTTCATTTGCAAATATGAAATCATATTTGCATACCCATTTGAGATTTGTACACGTGGTCCTCATTGTGAGCGAAGACGTGTAGTTCTTGAGCCCCTTTTTCTCAACTTCGGGTCATTGTAGGCCCAGGTTTGACCAGCCTCTAATGAAGGCTATTTAGAATAAGTGGAATTATGGGTTTAGAAATATAAAATCATTCTTTGATACCCATTTGAGAGATATAGGTGGGTTCCCGAGCTCTTGCAACGTTGAGGCATTCTTTTTCCCGTTTCGATCAAATTCGTATCGTTTTAGGGTTGATTTTGGTTAACTCTGAATGAAGATGATTTTTGAAAACAATTTTTTTTCATTTTTAAATATAAAATCATACTTGGATACCCAATTGAGAGTTGTACACATGGTCCTAATTGCGAGCGAAGACGTGTAGTTCTTGGGCCCCTTTTTCTCAACTTTGGGTCATTCTAGGCCCAAGTTTGACCCGCCTTGAATGAAGGCTATTTAGAAAAAGTGGAATTATGGGTTTAAAAATATAAAATAATTTTTTGATACTCATTTGAGAGATGCAGGTGGGTTCCCGAGTGCTCGTAATGTTGAGGCATTCGTTGGCCCATTTTGATCAAATTCATATTGTTTTAAGGTTGATTTTGGTTAACCTCGAATGAAGGTGATTTTTGAAAAGACAAATTCTTCATTTCCAAAGATGAAATCATATTTGGATACCCATTTGAGAGTTGTACACGTGGTCCCGATTGCGGGAGAAGACGTGTAGTTATTGGGCCCCTTTTTCTCAACTTCGGGTCATTCTAGGCTCAAATTTGACCAGCCTTGAACGAAGGCTATTCGGAAGAAGTGGAATTATGGGTTTAAAAATTTAAAATAATTTTTTATACCCATTTGAGAGATATAGGTGGGTTCTCGAGATCTCGCAATGTTGAGGCATTCTTTGACCCATTTTGATCAACTTCGTATCATTTTAGGGTTGAGTCTGCTTAACCCAGAATGAAGGTGATTTTTGAAAAGAAAATTTATTCATTTGCAATTATGAAATCATATTTGGATACCCATTTGAGAGTTGTACACGTGGTCTTGATTGCGAGCGAAGATGTGTAGTTCTTGGGCCCCTTTCTCTCAACTTCGGGTCATTCTAGGCCCAAGTTTGACCAACCCCGAATGAAGGCTATTTAGAAAAAGTGTAATTATGGGTTTAAAAATATAAAATAATTTGTTGATACCCATTTGAGAGATGCAAGTGGGTTCCTGAGTGCTCGTAACGTTGAGGCATTCTTTGGCCCATTTCGATCAAATTTGTATCGTTTTAGTGTTGATTATGGTTAACCCCAAATGATGGTGATTTTTGAAAAGAAAAATTCTTCATTTCCAAAGATGAAATCATATTTGGATACCCATTTGAGAGTTTTACATGTGGTCACGATTGCGGGAGAAAACATGTATCTATTGGGCCCTATTTTCTCAATTTCGGGTCATTGTAGGCCCAAGTTTGACCAGCCTCGAACAAAGGCTATTTGGACGAAGTTGAATTATGGGTTTAAAAATATAAAATAATTTTATGATACCCATTTGAGAGATATAGGTGGGTTCCCGAGCTCTCATAACGTTGAGGCATTATTTGGCCCATTTCGATCAAATTTGTATCGTTTTAGGGTTGATTCTGGTTAACCCCGAATGAAGGTAATTTTTGAAAAGCAAAGTTCTTCATTTGCAAATATGAAATCATATTTGGATACCCATTTGAGAGTTGTACACATGGTCTTGATTACGAGCAAATACATGTAGTTCTTAGGCCCCTTTTTCTCAACTTCGGGTCACTCTAGGCCCAAGTTTGACCAGCCCCGAATGAAGGCTATTTGGAAGAAGTGGAATAATGGGTTTAAAAATAAAAAATAATTTTTTGATACCTATTTGAGAGATGCAAGTGGGTTCCCGAGTACTTGTAACGCCGAGGCATTCTTTTGCCCATTTCGATCAAATTCGTATCGTTTTAGGGTTGATTTTGATTAACCCCGAATGAAGGTGTTTTTTGAAAAGAAAAATTCTTCATTTGCAATTATGAAATCATATTTGGATACCCATTTAGAGTTGTTCATGTGGTCCTAATTGCGAGCAAAGACGTGTAGTTCTTGGGCCCCTTTTTCTTAACTTTGGGTCATGTTAGGCCCAAGTTTGACCAGCACCGAATGAAGGTTATTTAGAAGAAGTGGAATTATGGGTTTAAAATATAAAATAAATTTTTTATACCCATTTGAGAGATAAAAGTGGGTTCCCGAGCACTCGTAACGTTGAGGCATCCTTTGTCCCATTTCAATCAAATTCATATCGTTTTAAGGTTGATTCTAGTTAACTTGAAATGAAGGTGATTTTTGAAAAGAAAAATTCTTCATTTGCAAATATGAAATCATATTTGGATACCCATTTGAGAGTTGTACACGTGGTCTTGATCGCGAGTGAAGACGTGTAGTTCTTGGGACCCTTTTTCTACACTTTGGGTCATTCTAGACTGAAGTTTGACTAGCCCCGAATGAAGGCTATTTGGAAGAAGTGGAATTATGGGTTGAAAAATTCAAAATAATGTTTTGACACCCATTTGAGAGATGCAAGTGGGTTCCCGAGCGCTCGTAACGTTGAGGAATTGTTTTGTCCATTTTGATCAAATTCGTATATTTTTAGGGTCGATTCTGGTTAACCCCGAATGAAGGTGATTATTGAAAAGCAAAATTTTTCATTTGCAAATATGAAATTATATTTGGATACCCAGTTCAAAGTTTTACATGTGGTCCTAATTACGAGCGAAGACATGTAGTTATTGGGCCCGTTTTTCTCAAATTCAGGTCATTCTAGGCCCAACTTTGACCAGCCCCAAATGAAGGCTATTTAGAAAAGGTGGAATTATGGGTTTAAAAATATAAAATAATTTTTGATACCCATTTGAGAGATTCAAGTGGGTTCTCAAGCGCTCGTAATGTTGAGGCATTGTTTGGCCAATTTCTATCAAATTCATATCATTTTAGGGTTGATTCTGGGTAACCCCGAATGAAGGTGATTTTTGAAAAGACAAAATATTCATTTCCAAAGATTAATTCATATTTGGATACTTATTTGAGAGTTGTACACGTGGTCCCGATTGCGGGAGAAGACATGTAGTTCTTGGGCCCTTTTTTCTCAACTTCGAGTCATTCTAGGCACAAGTTTGACCAGCCTCGAATGAAGGCTATTTAGAAGAAGTGGAATTATGGGTTTAAAATATAAAATATTTATTTTATACCCATGTGAGAGATATAGGTGGGTTCCCTAGCTCTCGAAACGTTGAGGTATTCTTTGGCCCATTTAGATCAAATTCGTATCATTTAAGGGTTGATTCTGGTTAACCCTGAATGAAGGTGATTTTTGAAAAGCAATATTCTTCATTTGCAAATATGAAATCATATTTGGATACTCATTTGAGATTTGTACACGTGGTCTTGATTGCGAGTGAAGACGTGTAGTTCTTGGGCCCCTTTTTCTCAACTTCGGGTCATGGTAGGCCCATGTTTGACCAATCCTGAATGAAGGCTATTTGGAAGAAGTGAAATTATGGGTTTAAAAATACAAAACAATTTTTTGATACCCATTTGAGAGATTCAAGTGGGTTCCCGAGCACTCATAACGTTGAGGCATTATTTTGCCCATTTTGATCAAATTCTTATTGTTTTAGGGTTGATTCTGGTTAACCCCGAATGAAGGTGATTTTTGAAAAGAAAAATTCTTCATTTGAAAATATGAATCATATTTGGATACCCATATGAGAGTTTTACACGTGGTCCTCACTGCGAGAGAAGACATGTAGTTCTTGGGCCCCTTTTTGTCAACTTCGGGTCATTGTAGGGCCAAGTTTGACCAACCTCGAATGAAGGCTATTTAGAAGAAGTGGAATTATGGGTTTATAAATATAAAATGATTTTTTGATACCTGTTTGAGAGAGGCAGGTGGGTTCCCGAGTGCTCATAACGTTGAAGCATTCTTTGGCCCATTTCGATCAAATTCCTATCTTTTTAGGGTTGATTCTGGTTAACCCCGAATGAAGGTGATTTTTGAAAAGAAAAGTTCTTCATTTGTGAATATGAAATCATATTTGGATACCCTTTTAAGAGTTGTACACATGATCTTGATTGCGAGCGAAGACGTGTAGTTCTTGAGCCCATTTTTATCAACTTCGGGTCATTTTAGGCCCAAGTTTGACCAACCCCGAATGAAGGCTATTCAGAAAAAGTGGAATTATGGGTTTAAAAATATAAAATAATTTTTTGATACCCATTTGAGAGATGCAAGTGGGTTCCTGAGAGCTCGTAACATTGAGGCATTCTTTGGCCCATTTCGATCAAATTTGTATCATTTTAAGGTTGATTCTGTTTAACCTCGAATGAAGGTGATTTTTGAAAAGATAAATTCTTCATTTCCAAAGATGAAATCATATTTGGATACCCATTTGAGAGTTGTACACGTGGTCCCGATTGCAGGAAAAGACTTGTAGTTCTTGGGCCCCTTTTTTGCAACTTCGGATCATTCTAGGCCCAAGTTTGACTAGCCTCGAATGAAGGCTATTTGGAAGAGGTGAAATTATGAGTTAAAAAATATAAAATAAATTTTTAATACCCATTTGAGAGATATAGGTGGGTTCTTGAGATCTCACAACATTGAGGCATTCTTTGGCTCATTTCGATCAAATTCGTATCGTTTTAGGGTTGATTCCGGTTAACCTCGAATGAAGGGGATTTTTGAAAAGAAAAATTCTTCATTTGCAAATATGAAATCATATTTTGATACCCATTTGAGAGTTGTACACTTGTTCTTGATTGCGAGCGAAGACGTGTAGTTCTTGGGCCCTTTTTCTCAACTTCAGATCATTCTATGCCCAAGTTTGACAAGCCCCGAATGAAGCCTATTTAGAAGAAGTGGAATTATGGGTTTAAAAATACAAAATAATTTTTTGATACCCATTTGAGAGATGCAAGTTGGTTCCCGAGAGTTCGTAATGTTGAGGCATACTTTCGCCCATTTCGATCAAATTCGTATCGTTTTAGGGTAGATTCTAGTTAATCCCGAATGAAGGTGATTTTTGAAGAGCAAAATTATTCATTTGCAAATATGAAATCATATTTGGATACCCATTTGAGAGTTGTACACCTTTTCCTAATTACGAGCGAAGATGTGCAATTATTGGGCCAATTTTTCTCAACTTTGAGTCATTCTAGGCCTAAGTTTGACCAGCCCCGAATGAAGGCTATTTGAAAGAAGTTGAGTTATGGGTTTAAAAATACAAAATAAATTTTTGATACCCATTTGAGAGATGATGTTGATACTGAGAGGGGGGTGAATCAATATCATGTACAATTTAAAGCCTTTTTCAACTTATACTTAAACCATTCAATTATATCCAATGAGCAATGAACAATAGTATAAGAGTTACACCAGTACACCATGCACAATATATGAGAAGTAATCAATAGTTAATTTTCAAGGGAAGTAATGACTTCCAAAGGTAGCTACAACTTCCAAATGTAAAGGGAGGGATAAACCTGCAAGAGGAAGATACAATCCTTCAATATCAAGAGAAGTTTGAACTCTCCATCCTTGCTCCTTCCTTCCACCCAATAATATATTAGAGATAATAAAACTTTACATTAAATTATTACTATCAACCGACCATCACATAGAGCTTGATAATGCTTCCTGAGACTTCTTCAATTTCTGCAATTCTTCAATTCTTGGAATACTCTGATCCTGTAGACAATATTACTCAATGTATTCTCTGAAACTTCTCCAAGTTTCACTCCTTGAATCCTCCCCAAAAAGAAGTTATAGAGAGAATGGTAGACCTTGTTCAATTCTGGTTTATTCAGGAGAGCGAATTTGTACAGAATGCCCCGTGCTCAATATTTAACATCATATTCTGAAAATCACACAAAAGAAACTATAGTCCGTATTATTTCCAATGAAATTGGTTCCACTTCATTTGGATTCTCTATGAATAAGTTTTGACTGTTTTACCTAAACCACCTGTTTATGACTAGCTTCAGTACTGGTAAAAAACCCTATCTTCCATAGAGTGTATCTCCATAATTATAGAGAATCAAGAGCTGAAAATTGTACCACGGGTACCTTGATATGTCTTATCAATACCATATCAATTTCACCATCTGAATCGTTCTAGAAAAAAAGTTATAGCGAAAATGGTAAGATGACCTGTAAATAACATACCTTAGAACAAATCACCAAAAGACTTCATCCTCCCTTGAAATCTGACCTTCTTTTACTTCTGATTTCCTATGAAATTCAACTTGTATGTCAAATGAATGTATAGTGATATTTATTTATGCCATTTATGTCGCTTCATTTTAACATTAGGGTCGACCTGACACTTTCTTATTTTGTAATTCTTTTCTTTAATTATCTTCACGGCCTACATGTACTTCATTCTTCAATTCACTTTGTCATCTTCAAAAAATCATTTCTCCTCAACCATGAGGATCCACATGACGTGCCACCTACCACCAAAAACAACATTATGTATACTATCCATCCATGGGTTTTTTTTCTGCATGTACATTGTCCTTCATGTCTAAATACCTTCATCAATCTTGCTGTCCAAAGCCAATAACTAGGGTTGACATCAATGACAACAACCAATCTTCCAATAGATGCAAGTGGGTTCCTGAGCGCTCATAACGTTGAGGAATTCTTTGGACCATTTCAAACAAACTTGTATCATTTTAGGGTTGATTCTGGTTAACCCCGAATGAAGGTGATTTTTGAAAAGAAAATTTCTTCATTTGAAAATATGAAATCATATTTGTATACCCATTTGAGAGTTGTACACGTGGTCTTTATTGCGAGTGAAGACATGTAGTTATTGGGCCCCTTTTTCTCAACTTCGATTCATTCTAGGCACAAGTTTGACCAGCTCCGAATGAAGGCTATTTGGAAGAGGTGGAATTATGGGTTTAAAAATGCAAAATAATTTTTTGATACCAATTTGAGAGATGCAAGTGGGTTCCCGAGCGCTCGTAACATTGAGGCATTCTTTTTCCCATTTCGATCAAATTTGTATCATTTTAGGGTTGATTCTGGTTAACCCCAAATGAAGGTAATTTTTGAAAAGAAAAATTATTTATTTGAAAATATGAAATCATATTTGGATACCCATTTGAGAGTCGTACACGTGGTCCTGATTGCGAGCAAAGATGTGTAGTTCTTTGACCCCTTTTTCTAATCTTCGGGTCATTCTGGGCCCAAGTTTGACCAAACCCAGATGAAGGATATTTAAAAAAATTGGAATTATTGGTTTAAAGATACAAACTAATTTTTTGATACCCATTTGATAGATGTAAGTGGGTTCTCAATCGCTCATAATGTTGAGGCCCATTTTGATCAAATTCGTATCGTTTTAGGGTAGATTTTGGTTAACCCCGAATGAAGGTGATATTTGAAAAGAAAAGTTCTTCATTTCCAAAGATGAAATCATATTTGGATACCTATTTGAGATTTTTACACGTGGTCCCGATTGCGGGAGAATATGTGTAGTTATTGGGCCCCTTTTTCTCAACTTCGGGTCATTCTAGGCCCAAATTTGACTAGCCTTGAATGAAGGCTATTTGGTAGAAGTGGAATTATGGGTTTAAAAATATAAAATATTTTTTTGATATCCATTTGAGAGATATAGGTGGGTTCCCGAGCTCTAGCAACGTTGAGGCATTCTTTTGCCCATTTTGATCAAATTCATATCGTTTTAGGGTTGATTCTGGTTAACCCCGAATGAAGGTGATTTTTGAGAAGCAAATTTCTTCATTTTTAATTATGAAATCATATTTGGATTCCCATTTGAGAGCTATACATGTGGTCTTCATTGCGAGCAAAGACGTTTAGTTCTTCGGCCCCTTTTTCTCAAATTTAGGTCATTCTAGGCACAAGTTTGACCAGCCGCGAATGAAGGCTATTTGGAAGAAATGGAATTATGGGTTTAAAAATGAAAAATAATTTTTTGATACCCATTTTAGAGATGCAAGTGGGCTCTCGAGTGCTCGTAACGTTGAGGCATTCTTTTGCCTATTTCGATCAAATTCGTATCATTTTAGGGTCGATTCTGGTTAACTCCAAATGAAGGTGATTTTTGTAAAGAAAAATTCTTCATTTGCAAATATGAAATCATATTTGGATACCCATTTGAGAGTTGTACACATGGTCCTGATTGCGAGAGAAGACATGTAGTTCTTGGGCCCCTTTTTCCCAACTTCGTGTCATTCTAGGCACAAGTTTGACCAGCCCCCAATGAAGGCTATTTGGAAGAAGTGGAATTATGGGTTTAAAAATATAAAAGAATTTTTTGATACCCAGTTGAGAGATGCAAGTGGGTTTCTGAGTGCTCAGGCATTCTTCGGCCCATTTCGATCAAATTTGTATCGTTTTAGGGTTGATTCTAGTTAACCTCGAATGAAGGTGATTTTAAAAAAGAAAAATTCTCCATTTGCAAATATGAAATCATATTTGGATACCAATTTGAGAAGTTGTACATGTGGTCTTGATTGTGAGTGAAGACATGTAGTTCTTGGGCCCCTTTTTCTCAACTTCGAGTCATTCTAAGACCAAGTTTGGCCAACCCCAAATGAAGGCTATTTAGAAGAAGTGGACTTATGGGTTTAAAAATATAAAATAATTGTTTGATATCCAGTTGAGACATGCAAGTGGGTTTCCAAGCGCTCGTAACATTGAGGCATTCTTCGGCCAATTTCGATCAAATTCGTATCGTTTTAGGATTGATTCTGGTTAACCCCGAATGAGGGTGATTTTTGATAAGAAAAATTCTTCATTTGCAAATATGAAATAATATTTGGATACCCATTTGAGAGTTGTACACGTGGTCCTAATTGCGAGCAAAGACGTGTAGTTCCTGGGCCCCTTTTTCTCCAATTCGAGTCATTCTGGGCCCAAGTTTGACCAGTCTCGAATGAAGGCTATTTAGAAAAAGTGGAATTATGGGTTTAAAAATATAAAATAATTTTTTGATACTCATTTGAGAGTTGAAAGTGGTTTCTCGATCACTCATAATGTTGAGGCATTCTTTGGCCCATTTCGATCAAATTCTTATCGTTTTAAGGTTGATTTTGGTTAACCCCGAATGAAGGTGATTTTTGAAAAGACAAATTCTTCATTTCCAAAGATGCCATCATATTTGGATACCCATTTGAGAGTTTTACATGCGGTCCCGATTGCGGGAGAAGATGTGTATTTCTTGGGTCCCTTTTTCTCAACTTCGGGTCATTCTAGGCCGAAGTTTGACCAGCCTCGAACGAATGCTATTTGGAAGAAGTGGAATTATGGGTTTAAAAATATAAAATCATTTTTTGATAGCCATTTGAGAGATATAGTTGGGTTCCCGAGCTCTCACAACATTGAGGCATTCTTGTTGATATTGAGTGGGGGGTGAATCAATATGAAGTACAATTTAAAATCTTTTTCAACTTATACTTAAACTATTCAACTATATCCAATGAGCAATGAACAATAGTATAAGAGTTACACCAATACACCACAATACACCATGCACAATATATGAGAAATAATCAACAATTATTGTTCAAGGGAAGTAATGACTTCCAAAGGTAGCTACAACTTCCAAATGTAAAGGGACGGATAAACCTCCAAGAGGAAGATAAAATCCTCCAATATCAAGAGAGAGTTGAACTCTCCATCCTTGCCCCTTCCTTCCACCCAAGAATATATGAGAGATAATAAAACTTTACATTAAATCATCACCATCAACCAATCATCACATAGAACCTGATAATTCTTCCTCAGAGTTCTTCATTTTCTGCAATTCTTCAATTCTTTGAGTACTCTGATCCTGTATATAATATTACTCAATGTATTCTCTGAAACTCCTCCAATTTTGACTCCTTGAATCCTCCCCAAAAATAGGTTATAGGAAGAATGGTAGACTTTATTGAATTCTGGTCTATTCAGGAGAGTGAACTTGCACAGAATGCCCCACGCTCAATAATTAACATCCAATTCTGAAAATCGTACACAGGAAACTAAAGTCTGTACTCTTTCCAATGAAATTTTTCCCACTTCATTTGGATTCTCGATGAAGAAGTTATGACTGTTTTACCCGGAACACCTGTTTATTGACTAGCTTCAGGACTGGTCACAAACCCTATCTTCCACAGAGTGTATCTCCATAATTTGGATCTGCCTAAACCCTATCTTCCATGAGTGTATATCCATAATTATATAGAATAAAGAAATGAAATTTTTACCAAAGGCACATTTATATGTCTTCTCAATAATTACAGTGGATTTCCACCATCCTAATCGCTCTAAAAAAGTTATAGAAAATGGTAAGATGACCCGAAATAACATACCTTATAACACATCACCAAAAAAGACTTCATCCTCCCTTGAAATCCTCTAATTTTATTTTACTTCTTCTTCTATATGAAATTTGACTTGTATCAAAATGAATGTATAATACCATTTATGCCACTTCCTTTAACATTAGGGCCAATTGTATTAATTTCTGCCTTTTGTAATTCTTTTCTTTTAATTATCTTCAGTGCCTACAAGTACTTCCTTCTTCAATCACTTTGTCATCTTCTAAAAATTCATTTCTCCTCAACCATGAGGATCCATGTGATTTAAGCTACATACCACTGGAAATACATGATGTATACTATCCATCCATGGGTGTTGTATCCGTGATGTGCATTTTCCTTCATGTCCAAATAATTTCTAATAATCTTTAAGGTCCAAAACTCCATGACTAGGGTTGACATCAATGACAATGCACAAACTAATCAATCTTCCAATAATCTCCCCTTTGTCATTGATGGAAACACTCCATGCTCCCCCTCTATAATCATGATCCCAATTATCTCACCCTTTGCCATTGATTTCAAAGGTATGGATTATCCCTCCAGTTTTAATGGGCAAAGGTAACCTTCTTCTTTAATGTTCCCTCTAAACATGTGGCACTCCAATAATACTTCATCCTTATTTCTTGGTCTTGGGAATTTTTCTTCCTTGGAATCCTTTTGTGTGGCTTCCTGCCTTTATCTCTCTTCTTCATGTCTAGGATGTATATGTTGTTCTGCCTTCTTGTTGCACTTGCAACCAATCTTCCCAAGGAAGTTATTTTCTCCGATTTTACATTTCTCGAGTCAAACGTAAGAGTGTATCCTTGATCACATATCTTGTCACACTGAGGAGATTATGCTCAAATCTTCAACCAATAAGACATTTCATGCTTTTACATTTTCACTTCCAAGTTTTACAGCCTTTCTATATTTTGGGTAGACGAAATATCCCCAAATGAAACATTTCCACCTCTTTCTTCAAGTTTGACAAATTTGCTTTGATCTTGGTCATATGAGATGAGTACCCACAATATATGAACCATTCATCTTCTTATTCTTTGCATTCTCCTTAGTTTAATTAATGTTACTCGACAATTTTCATTGTGTGGAATTTCTTTCTTTTTCCATGTCTAGAAAGCTGGTATGCAAACATTAGGCTTATGATTATTCCTCCCTTCCATCTCTCCGCAATCTCGTTTTGTGACCAAGATTATTGCACTTGTAACATACAATATTTTGATCCATTAATGGGTCAAATGGATTATAATTTCTATTGAAAGGTCTACAACATTTTCATATCTACTATTTTCACCATTCATGTAGCTCGTGTAGCTTATTCCTTTCTCATTGATTCTCTACAATTGATTGCCTTAGGTCCAAAATTTCCACAAGCATAACAATGTCCAAGACATAAACTTTGATACCTGGGAGCAAATAATCTTCTTTGTGTGTGGGTCCATCCAAGTTCACGACCATTCTTCTTATAGTTTTCTTCATAATGTTTTTTTTCATACCTGATGGGAGAGGGTATTCTTGATGTCTCATTCCTTTGAATTCTAGTTTTCATCTTGTTGTTCAACTTGTTCGAGTGCTGGTTTCATCATTTTCAACTTCCTTCACAGGTTTTGTTGTCTCTAAACTCACATTGTATCCTAGTCCGCCTTGTCAATGGATATCTTTGACTGCCATGATCTCATCTTAATTCTTCTGCTTTTTTCGAACTTCTTCAACTTTGTTGTCAATAGTAGCTCCCATTCTTTGTGTGATCCAATTCTGCTTTCAATTTTCATAATCTTCTAATTGTCTCTTCCTGCCATTAATGGTCTTTCCAAGCTTGTAATTATCTTCTTCTCAACTACTCAATTTGCCTTTTAGTATTATGTTTGTGTTTCTGGCTATTTTCAGCTTCTGCTAACATGCTCCAACTTTTCAAGATTCTCATCTTCTTGTTTACTCTTTGCATTGTCTTTGTATTCCCAAAAGGAATCACGGTTGGTTTCTTCTATCCGGTCTTCTTCACAAATGATTTCTTCTTCTTTAGAATTCTTATGATCATCATCCTGGTTTCTTGGGTTATGAAGAGGACTTATCCTCCTCCATCATTATCTTCTTCTTTTACTCACTCTCATCTAGGGAGATGTCATCATCCTTGGAGTAGAAAGTCTTTTTATTGTTGAGACTTCCTTTTTATAGTAAATGCCAACAATATGTCCTAATCTTACCACAATTAAATCATTTGAGAGGAGACTTCATCTTTGTATCTTCCCTTCTCGAACCTTCTTACAAAATTTGCTATTTCCTTCATCAAGGTTGTTATCCTTGTCTTTTGTCTTCTTTATGGATTTAAAGGTTTCTTCATTTGCTTGTCTCTGTCACTTTATGTACATGTTCACATTTCATATGCCATAAGAATCACATGTAATTCATCCCATTGTCATTTTGGTCAAGTCCCTAGTTTCCTTCAGCAATGATGGAGACCTTAACATCATACTTCAAGAGAAGTGATCTCAACACTTTTTGTACAACCAATGATTCATCGAAAGCTCTTCACCTAATCCTTTGATAACATTAACAACTTCATCAACTTAAGAAGATAGGTTGCAATATCTTCCTTTTATTCATCTTCAAATTTCAAATTATGCTCTATGTCGCTGAAGCTTGACTTGCTTAGCTTTTTGATCACCTTCATAGATATTCCTTGAGTTTGTCCCATACCTCAAGAAGGTCAGATCCCATCACTTTGCTAGCAATGGTTGGTGCCAACGTACGCCAGAATAACATGTATGGATTTGGAATTACAACTCATAATCTTCTTTACATTTGATCGATTGGAGAATATTTGGGATTACATAGCCCTTTACAACTGAGTACCAAAAGTATACTCCCAAAGACGCTAGGTAAGTTTTCACTCTAATACTCTAGTATGAACAATTTCTTCCATCAAATTTTGAATCCCATTTGAAACGTTCTCATGGTCATCCATCTCTCGCTTCAGATTTTCCTTCTAGTGGTTAATTTGTACTGAAGGTAACCCGCTCGATACCAATTGTTGATACCGAGAGGGGGTTTAACCAAGATCAAGCAATTTAAAATATTTTTAAACTTATAATTAAACCATTCAACTATATCCAATGAGCAATGAACAATAGTATAAGCAATTTAATACACCACAATACACTAAGTGCACAATATATGAGAAATAATCAGTTATTGTTCAAGGGAAGTAATGACTTCCAAAGGTAGCTATGTACTTTCCAAATGTAAAGGAGGATAAACTCCAAGAGGAAGATAAAATCCTCCATCAAGAGAGAGTTGAACTCTCCATCCTTTTCCTCTCACACCCAAGAATATAAGAGATAATAAAACTTTTACATTAAATCATCATCATCAACCAATCATTACATAGAACTCGATAATGCTTCCTAAGACTTCTTCTATTTATGTAATTCTTCAATTTTGGAGTACTTTGATCCCACAGATAATATTACTCAATGTATTCTCTAAACTCCTCCAATTTTCACCCTTGAATCCTCCTAAAAAGAGGTTATAGGAAGAATGGTAGACTTTATTGAACCCCGGGTCTATTCTAGAGAGTGAATTTGCACATAATGCCCCATGCTCAATAATTAATATCCCATTCAAAATCACACACAAGAAACTAAAACTACTCTTTCCAATGAAATTTTCCCACATTTTCACTTGGATTCTCGATGAAGTTATGACTATTTCATCTTAACACCTGCTTATTGACTAGTTTGTGGATCACCGGGTCACAAACGCTATCTTCCACAAGAGTGTATCTCCATAATTATAGAGAATCAAGAGCTGAACTTTTACCAGAGGTACCTTTGATATGTGGTATTCTCAATACCATAGAGATTTCACCATCTGAATCGTTCTATAAAAAAATTTATAGCAAAATGGTAAGATGACCTGAAAATAACATACCTAGAACACATCACTAAAAGACTTCATCCTCCCTGAAAACTGACCTTCTTTTCTTCTTATTACTTGAAATTTGACTTGTATCAAAAATGAATGTATAATGATGTTTATTTATACCATTTATGTCACTTCCTTTTAACATTAGGCCGACCTAATAATTTCTTTATTTTGTAATTTCTTTCCTTTAATTATCTTCAGGGCCTACATGTACTTCCTTCTTCAATTCACTTTGTCATCTTCAAAAATTCATTTCTCCTCAACCATGAGGATCCACGTGATGTGCCACATACCATCGGAAACAACATGATGTATACTATCCATCCATGTGTTTTGTATCTGCATGTGCATTTTCCTTCATGTTAAAATACTTTCATCAATCTTGCGGTCCAAAACCCATGACTAGGGTTGACATCAATGACAACAACCAATCTTCCAACAATTATTTGGCCCATTTTGATCAAATTCGTATCGTTTTAGGGTTGATTTTGGTTAATCCTGAATGACGGTGATTTTTGAAAAGAAAAATGCTTCACTTTCAATTATGAAATCATATTTGGATACACATTTGAGAGTTGTACATGTGGTCTTGATTGCAAGCGAAGACGTGTAGTTCTTGGGCCCCTTTTTCTCAACTTCGGGTCATTCTAGGCCCAAGTTTGACCAATCTCGAATGAAGTCTATTTGGAAGAAGTGGAATTATGGGTTAAAAAATAAAAAATAATTTTTTGATACCCATTTGAGAGATGTAAGTGGCTTCCCGAGCACTCATAACGTTGAGGCATTCTTTTTCCCATTTCAATCAAATTCATATCATTTTAGGGTTGATTCTGGTTAACCCCAAATGAAGGTGATTTTTAAAAAGAAAAATTCTTCATTTTCAAATATGAAATAATATTTGGATACCCATTTGAGAGTTGTACACATGGTCCTAATTGCGAGCGAATACGTGTAGTTCTTGGTCCCCTTTTTGTCAACTTCGGGTCATTTTATGCCCAAGTTTGATGAGCCCCGAATGAAGGCTATTTAGAAGAAGTGGAATTATGGGTTTAGCAATATAAAATAATTTTTCGATGCCCATTTGAGAGATATAGGTAGGTTAAGGAGATCTCGCAACGTTGATGCATTCTTTGGCCCATTTCGATCAAATTCATATCGTTTTAGGGTTGATTCTGGTTAACCCCGAATGAAGGTGATTTTTGAAAACCAAAATTCTTCATTTGCAAATATGAAATCACATTTGGATACCCATTTGAGAGTTTGAAATGTGGTGTTGATTGCGAGCGAATGCATGTAGTTCTTGGGCCCCTTTTTCTCAACTTCGGGTCATTTTAGGCCCAAATTTGACCTGCCCTGAATGAAGGCTATTTAGAAAAAGTGGAATTATGGGTTTAAAAATATAAAATAATTTTTTGATACCCATATGAGAGATGCAAGTGGATTCCCGAGCGCTCGTAACGTTGAGGCATTCTTTGGCCCATTTCAATAAAATTCGTATAATTTTGGGGTTGATTCTGGTTAACTCTGAATGAAGGTGATTTTTGAAAAGAAAAATTCTTCATTTCCAAAGATGAAATCATAATTGGATACCCATTTGAGAGTTGTACAAGTATCGCGGGAGAAGACATGTAGTTCTTGGGCCCCTTTTTCTCAACTTCGAGTCATTCTAGGCCGAAGTTTGACCAGCCTAGAATTAAGGCTATCTGGAAGAAGTGGAATTATGGGTTTAAAAATATAAAATAATTTGTTAATACCCATTTGAGAGATATAGGTGGGTTCCCGAGCTCTCGCAACATTGAGGCATTCTTTGCCCAAATTTTGATCAAATTCGTATCGTCTTAGGGTTGATTTTTGTTAACCCCGAATGAAGGTGATTTTTGAAAAGAAAATTTCTTCATTTGCAAATATGAAATTGTATTTGGATACCCATTTGAGATTTCTACATGTTGTCTTGATTGCGAGCAAATACATGTAGTTATTGGGCCCCTTTTTCTCAACTTCGTGTCATTTTAGGCCCAAGTTTGACCAGCCCCGAATGAAGGCTATTTAGAAGAAGTGGAATTATGGGTTTAAAAATACAAAATAAGTTTTTGATACGCATTTGAGAGATTGAAGTGGGTTCTCTCGCGCTCGTAACGTTGAGGCATTCGTTTGCCCATTTCGATCAAATTCGTATCGTTTTAGGGTTGATTCTGGTTAACCCCGAATGAAGGTGGTTTTTGAAAAGAAAAATTCTTCATTTGAAAATATGAAATCATATTTGGATACCCATTTGAGAGTTGTACACATTTTCCTAATTGCGAGCGAAAACTTGTAGTTCTTGGGCCGTTTTTTCTCAACTTCGGGTCATTTTAGGCCCAAGTTTGACCAGCCCTAAATGAAGGCTATTTAGAAGAAGAGGAATTATGGGTTTAAAAATATAAAATGATTTTTTGATACCCATTTGCGAGATGAAAGTGGGTTCCCGAGCGCTCATAACGTTGAGGCATTCTTTGGCCCATTTCAATCAAATTTGTATCGGTTTAGGGTTGATTCTGGTTAACCCTGAATGAAGGTGATTTCTGAAAGTAAAATTCTTCATTTGCAAATACAAAATCATATTTGGATACCCATTTGATTTTTGTACACATGGTCTTGATTGCGAGAGAAGACGTGTAGTTCTTAGGACTATTTTTCTCAACTTCGGGTCATTTTGTGCCTAAGTTTGACCAGCCCTGAATGAAGTCTATTTGGAAGAAGTGTAATTATGGGTTTAAAAATACAAAATAATTTTTTGATACCCATTTGAGAGATGAAAGTGGGTTCTCGAGCGCTCCTAACGTTGAGGCCTTCTTTGGCATATTTCTATCAAATTCGTATCATTTTAGGGTTGATCCTGGTTATACCTGAATGAAGGTGATTTTTGAAAAGCAAAATTCTTCATTTGAAAATATGAAATCATATTTGGATACCCATTTGAGAGTTGTACATGTGGTCTTGATTGCCAGCGAAGATCTGTAGTTCTCGGGCCCCTTTTTCTCAACTTCGGGACATTCTAGGCTCAAGTTTGACATGTCCTGAATGAAAGCTATTTGGAAGAAGTGGAATTATGGGTTTAAAAATACAAAATAATTTTTTTATACCCATTTGAGAGATGCAAGTGGTTTCCCGAGCACTTGTAACGTTGAGTTTTTTTTTTCCCATTTCGATCAAATTCGTATCATTTTAGGGTCGATTCTGGTTAGCCCAGAATGAAGGTTGTTATCTCCTCAAATAAATCAATCGAGATTTTTCATTTTAGGTGATAGGGAGTCTTTTAAAAAGGTACTTTTTAAATTATTAAAGGTTCATTTTTTGAAGCTTTACCCATGTAATAAATTTTAAATAAAAGTTCATTTAGTTTTTGTTTGATGTAATTCAAATCTCAGGTTTCGGTGGCTTAGGCGAACATATCGATTGTTCATTAGCCACCAAAAGCCTTAGCTTTTGGAAGCTTAAATTAAGGAATCCAGGGCCATTTTAGCCACTTAAACCATTGAAGCAGGTAAAAACCAAACACATCATATCACACGTTTCAAACGATGGGTTCGACGTTCCCATGATTGCATAAGCCGCCGAAAGTATTGGAGAAAGAACCATTCACGATCGGAAAGATGATCCCACTATGACATGAGCGAATCTTTCCTGATCGCTATATCATTGAGTCATATGCCGATGTTTCCCATTGATTTCAGTTATTCGCCATGACTGCTACACATCATCAATCATTTCGCCGCACTCCTTGCAATCAGTGCCACGTTCAAAAGCTCTCCCTAGTTATCTCAATTTTATCATAGCCGAGCCGATTTTTGCTAAGTTTACGCAGTGTAACTCTTCTCGAAATCCACTCCTTCGATCACAGGTGTGCGAAAACATCGTGGCTAATGTAGAAAGGAATGTCGACACTGAGGAAGGATCTTAACGATATCGGTTACCTGGTATCACATCCTGAGGTATGTCAAATGTTCAAGGATGCAGGGTGCTACAATTTTTGCAAAAAATTACAGAGTTTTCATCAGCAGGTGGTAGAGGCTTTCACTCTAAATTTTGATGGGAAGAAAGAAATCATCGGTCGGGATGAATTCGAAATTGATGAAGCCCTCATAGCCGAAGTCACAGAGCTTCCCACGAATGGAGAGAAATGGTATAAAACCACTATGATTAAGAATGTTGAATTCAGGACCTACTTAAAACCAGAACACAGGGGTTTGGTTTGGAAGAAAGATATTACTGTATCTTTTCTTGAAGAGAAATGGCAGCAGTTCTTGAAAGCTATAATGGTTTATATAACCTGTGAAGGGTGATACAACAGGGTGATGATTTATCATTTCAAACTTATAAACCATTTGACAGGTAGAAACCCACTTAACCTGCCCAATTTCCTCCACCGAAGCTTATCCAAGATGGCTCATCAAGTCAAGGCCAAACCTAGTCAAGTTGCAGGTAGATTATCCCACCATAGTTTAATCAAATTGTTGGTTTGTGAGCTGTTGCAAAGAAAGGGTAAAGAATGGAATTATTTCTTATTCTAGAATGATTTCTAGACTGAGGTTTAGCCAGAGAGCAAAAAGAGTCCTCATTCCAAGAAATCCTCCACTCCTAGAAGTGGAAAGAGGAGGAGAAGAGCTATCTCTCCAACCCTAGTCAATCAACCCTCTCCTTCCTCTAAGCTAGGAAAAACGAAGAGGAAATTGAATTTTAACAGTGAGGAATAAGAGGCAAATGAATTCCCAGTGAACAAAAACATTCTCAATCTCCCTTACACAGACTTAGAAGATGAAGAGCAGTAGTTGGAAATAGGGCACGAGGATTCATTTACCACAGGGCATGACAACTTTGTTTTTGTGGATATATACACAACAAGTTATGAGAACCTTCCATCACCTACTCCCCGAGAAGAAAAAGAGCCACAAATTGCAGAGGCATCATCTAGCAAACGAGTGAAGCCGAATAAATCAAAATAAATCAAGAATCTTAAGAAGAAGTTGGCCGAGAAAGAAGTGCTTGAAAGGGTAATAAAAACCAGGTATGAAACCCTATCAAAAAACTTTGCAGAAAGCAACTCAGCTTTGGAAAGACTAGCCCATGAAAGCATAAAGGAGAAGAAAAAGAAAAACAAGATTGTAAAGGACTACAACAACTTATGGAGAGTAGCTTAGGGTTTGAAGAAAAAGGTCAGGGCTTTGAGGAAAAAAAAAATGTCTTCAAAACACCAAGCTCATGCTTCTCTTGAGACCCTTGCAGAGGTGGCAGTTTGGTGCAATGAACCGGAAGTAGCCAGTAACCCTACACATTTTGAGCAAGATATAGAAGCCTAAAAAGATCAGTCCTGAGGCATTTTTGAGCTGAGACAAGGGTATTTTTGAAATTTTGATAATCTTAGGTTTCAGTGGCTTAGGTGAACATATCGATTGTTCATTAGCCACCGAAAGCAGAGCTTTCAGTAGCTAATCGGCGCGAATACTATTTTCTCTAGCTACCGAAAGCACTGATAAGGCAGAAAGCTAATGTTTTTGCACAGATCCAAGTTTTTCTTGTACAAAAGACTAAAAAATGGTTCCAATCGATGGAAAATAATTAATGACATCTCAATCAAGAGTTTGTTTTGGTTTTTGAGATGCTTTAAAAGACAAAAAAGGTAAACAATGGTTAGCTATTGTCAAGGAGATACAACTGTTGACTGTCAATAGGTGTCAAGTTCGACTCCTTCCATATCACATGAGATCCAACAGCCTCGGAAGGCCCACTACACCTGCCAAGAAATTGAAGAACATAAGATAAGTCAAGAAGTTGGATTGATCTAGTCTACTTAGGCCAATTATTGAGTTTCTATTTTTGGCAAAATTTGATCTAGTAGTCTAGGATCTGGAAACTGTTTGTAAAAGGCTATAAAGCCAAGAACATTTGATGAACAAAGGGTTCGATTTTGAGTTCTATAATCTACTGTTGTTGTATAAAAGACACTTTCTTTAATATATTAATCCTGCAAGCTTCTTTCATTTGTTATTGTTAGACTCTCCTTCATCTTTGTCTATGCATATGAGTTGAAATTGTTCTTTTGTCTATGTTTAATGGTCCCATGGTAACTGTTATCTTACTTTTGACCGTTAAGCAAGAATCATAAGCATTTTTGGCTAGTTTGTTGACCCATCATATATATTTCCCATGTATGTTCTGGTTAACTGATTGGTTTTCTTATCCATTTGTTTTACGAACCTATCTGATAATAGCTCCTGAAGGCCTTGTATTGCATGAATATAGCTAGACTGTCTTGAAGATACAATCCACTGATTAAGATATTCATCTTGATCCAAACCCACATCCATTATTGAGAAAATAGTTACCAAAAAGATTAAGTTACTAGGCATCTCTGATATACAGCCTAGGAGAGTTTCTTGGAGTGCTAACAAATTGGCACCATTTCCAGGGAGAAGAGACTGAAGCTCAGCTTCAATGGGAGACGACAAAATCCAACTTTGATGATAGACAAAGTTTGGACATATTTTTGGGTTGTAACCATCTATCTGGCGACTCCATTGGAATGAAGTGGCTCGGAGAAGATCTCACACCAGGGAAAACCAAGACAGACCACTGGCAACACCAGTTCCAGATCCTGAGAAGATCATCAGAAGGGGAAAATATTTGCAAAGAAAAACTTTCGGATCTGCAAGAGCATTTAATCCAGGTATTTCAACAAACACATCTTCTTTTATATCTAAAGAACCTCTTGTCGAATCCCCTTCCGCTGAAACTTCTACTTCTCAGAAAATTGAAATTGTGTCGGAAAGCTTGAAGGGCGAGGAGCCTTCAATTTCCTCTGATGTTATGGATTCTATTTCTGAGCATGTTATTACATCCAATTTGAGAGAAGAAGTTGTAGGATCCCCTCAGCAAAAGGACTCTTCCTCTTCTTTGAATTCTTCACCAACTAAGCCTATAGAGGGTGTATTCCATACTCATACCAGTCTACCCATTCTTGAAGATATTTTACAAGATCTTTCCTCTAAGGGTGAAAAAAACTTAGCCTTACTACTTGGTCAGTTTTACAGAGCCTCTTATTTTCAACCTTATTCAGGAAATTTCGCCCAGGGTAGTCAGCCTACCAGTGTTTCTCCTTCTTTCCTCAATGAAATAAGACAACCATTGTTTATAGGATCACCTATCCCATATTAGCCTTCATCTTTTGAAGTTTCTTCCTCTGCATCAACCCCCAAGATTGCCATGGCTGTCCCTTTGACCAAGATGGAACACATATTAGAAAATAGGTATGCCCCTCTTGTGTTTCCCAATCCCTTATCAGCCATGCCAACAAGAGATTATAAAAAATATATGTCGAAGTTTAACGAATCTGGGGATTATACCGCTGAAGAACATATAGAAGATTTCTATGCCTATGCTGAGAAAATTAACATTTCAGAAGAAGATGTTTGGACTAGAATTTTTGTGCAGAGCTTGGATGGCCAAGCCAACAAGTGGTTCAAGGAACTACCAACAAATTCAGTGACAGGTATTGAGTAGTTAGATGAGGTGTTTTTGAAACACCTGGGAGAAAGAAGAGATCTCTTGTATTACATATCTGAATTCGGAAATGTAAGAAGAGAAAATGGGGAGTTGGTCTCAGACTTCACCAAAAGATTCAATAAGATGTTCGGCAAGATTCCTGCAGAGATCAAGCCAACTAATGCATCAACACATATCACTTACTCTTCTGCCTTTGATCTAGAATTTTTCTTAATCCTTAGAGAAAGAAGATCATCCACACTCGCTTTAATGCAAGATGCTGCTTTGGAGGTTGAATCTAATATTATGGCATCTTAGAAACTTAAAGGAAAATTTGAGAGAAATAAGTCTTCTGCTGACCCTCCTTCTTCTTCAAATACCAAAATGGAAAAGATGGCCAAGATGTTGGATAACTTGACCTCATAAATGTCAAAATTGAAAATTTAGAGTCAACAACCAGCAAGAATTAAAGAGCCCAATGCTTATGCTCCCAGGAATCCAAATGCATTCCCTTACAGAAGGAACAACCAACAGGTCCAGATCCTTCAAAGAGACAAGAATGCAGCTGATGATCAAAGAATCAGGGCCCCCTTCCAAAATGTAGTGCTAGAAGAAGAACATGAGCTACCTCATGACGAAGTTGAAGAAGAAGATGACATCAATTGCTTTGGGGATGAAAATGATTCCTCCTTTTTGACACAAGTGGATTATGAGGAAGCCCAGATGGATGAAGAGATTCACGAGGTAAGTATTTAAGAATCTTTTTATCAGAGAGATGATCAACCATGTTACAATTTAAGATCTAAGACTACTGCTCCAAAGCCATTGCTTGCTTCTCCTGGGAAGAAGAAAGAAGTTGTTGTCAAGCAGCCTGTTGCTCCTATAAAGCAGACCTCCACTCCTGCAAAACAACAGCATAAGCAATTGCATCCCCAAGCCAAAGAGCAAGTCATCCTCAAAGCTCCTCCTAACGAGGTAAAAACTTTCGATAGATTATCATACTATTTCAATTTCGAATCAGAAATTCAGAAAGTAAAAATACCTATGCCATCGACTGAACTTATGAAGAATGACATTTTCAAGTCGTCTATCCTGAAGTCCCTTGAACCAAAGACTCCTCCAGCTGCTGATTACATAAACCTACAAGATGACAAGACAATAGTGACTATAAGACCTATGATAGAAGACCGAGATGACTCTTGTCCACCCTTCTACATATCCCTAAATATCCATGACAAGATCCCTCACAACTGCTTGCTTGATTCCAGAGCGTCACACAATCTTATGCCTAAAGCAGTGATGGATGAACTTGGGCTTGACGTCACAAAACCTTATCATGATCTCTTCTCTTTTGACTCTAGGAAAGTCATATGCCTCGGCCTCATAAAAGACCTTGTTATAAACCTTGCCCAGTTGCCAATGAGAAACATGGTAATGGACGTTGTAGTGGCTGATATCCCACCCAAATTTGGCCTCCTCTTGTCATGTTCATGGAGAAAAAGGCTGGGGGGTGTTAGAATATAGAATATTGTCTACTCATTTTACCATTGACAATACCCTTATCACCCAACCATAGGCCGAAGCCACCCTTCGAGCACCTTAATCTTGACTGAGAATTACTGCGGAAGCAAACCGTAGGCTAGATAGCCAAATAAGGTGTAGCGCATCTTCCTCTAAGGATAGTGCACCAACAATAGCTGATCAGATAGTCCAAACCCTAGCCAAGAGATAGTCCAAGCCAACACTGAAAACTAGTTGCTGTAGCAGCAACACCTGCAACTCTCCTCCACACGTGTGCACTAAACTGGGAACTATAGTGCACACCAGTTGCTGCTCTGCAATTCTGAGATGTATCAAATTAGAATTGGCACCCTGTATTTATAGTGGTTCTGCCAGATTTGCTGGGGCTGACTTCTCCTTGAGCCAACAAGACTTCTAGGGTTATTAGCCAACTCATTAGGGTTTTCTCTTGTTTTCCGGAGTCTTCTATTCTCTTCAGGTTTACACGTGGATGTAAATACCTCCCGTAGCTACCATAATATTAACACTCCCTCCTAGCTAGGGAGGTATTACAGGTAATGGTATTGAGCACAAAAACATACCATTTACCTGGTAGCATCAACATAGTCGTTTAGACTATCTCATGACTAGATCATGAACACCACCATCACCATCAACTGCATCATCTCTCGAAACCATACTTCATATGAGTAATCAGACATGATGCTCGATAAGTCACTCACACCATAGAGTGATACAAGAGTCATTCTTATAATCTGGAAGAGTAAATGCTCTGAGCTATTTTCCATCTGGAAAATCTCTGTTCATCATTCGTCTGGATATGATTATCTCCAATAAACCGCTGATAGTCTTCAAGGCAATTAGAACAAAAATAGAACACAACTGTGTCTATACATAGTAGTACATAACTACAATCCAGTGGTACACTACCACACCAAGTAACACACAAGTACTTGATAAGTAACATATAGTTACAAACAATGGAACATATCCACCACAGTAGTCTTCATCTACTGTCATACAGTCTTCATAACAAACATATGATAGCAACCTGCATAGAAACAATGTTATGATATAAATTGAATCATTTTGGGCCAATATTTTACTCACATCTGTGAGCTCTGAAAGAATATCTTCCCTCAGAGTAGAACAATGAGATATCTGGACTATTCTTCTCAAGCAAGGAAGAATAACTGTGCTGTCTTCTGAATTTGGACCATTCCCCACCCTGGGCCATTCTTCCTACACTTATAAAAGTGCACCCTGGAGAGAATGTATAACCCTAAGGAATGTTGATCCTGGACCATTCCCCACCCTGGGCCATTCCTCCTACACTAGTCAAAGTGCACCCTAGAGAGAATGTATAAACCCTAAGGAATGAATGTCCCTGATTGCTGAGCCTGGACCATTCGCCACCCTGGGCCATTCCTCCTACACTAGTCAAAGTGCACCTTGGAGAGAATGTATAAACCCTAAGGAATAACTATCAAGACCATTTCCTCTGTTAAACACAAAAGGAAAAGACTGTCCTGCATCAACCTCCAAAACGAACCATTCCTCATGTTAACCACAATGAGAAATCGCTGTCCGGCGAGGCGGGCCAGTTTTCTTGAGTAACCCTCAAGAATAGAGACTGCCCTAGACCACTCTCCATGTTAACCACAATGGGAAGTCGTTGTCTATGATACATCAACAATCAGACTACTTCCCATGTTAACCACAATGGGAAGTCACTATCCGTCAGAAATCTCAATCCACTTTCCGAACAGGAAAGCATCTGTCCAAGATGGACTATTTTTCAATGAATGTCTTCAATAATATTTTCAGTGCTCCCTCCCAACCTGGGAGTCATTTCTTCCCTTTTAAATAAGGAAGTTGTTTCCACGATCTCTATCTTGAGTACACAAACTCTTTCATCTTGGATAGAAGCTTTACCAAAATGTCTGCTTATCTCCTCATCTGTGGAGTTATGTATTGGAGAACAATTTTATTCTTTCTGGACTTCATCATGAATAATGTAATGCTTGATTTCAAATGTACTTTCGTCTGGAACACTGTGAAGGCTTCATGTAGATCTGAACAATAGAGTATATCATTGTTGGAAAAACTGGAACATATCCATGTGGCACTTCTTCTTATCTACTGAGTAATTATATTGATGTTATAGGGAATCTTCACCACGCTTCTGCTGTGCACTGGAGGTTCTTCCACCAAGTTATCTTCTTCTATCTGCATACACGGGTCTCTTTTTGGTATGCCTCAAAGTCTTGAGATTGCTCTTCATATGCTCTTTATTCATTTTTTCTAGAGAACATTCTTTGTATACATCTGATTTAGAACTCCAACTCATGGATGTTGCGATTGATATAATGACTCATGTAGAGATAAGTCTGGTTTACTAGAGAAAGTAATCATCATAGTTTTCTCCCTCCATCTGGGAGAACCTCTAGTTCTAGATCTCATAATGATTTCATTCATAAGTCTTCCATACACTGTTCTTCATCATGACTTTCAGTTCCTCTACTTGATTTCTTTTAGTGAGTTCATATTAGGCTGGTAATCTTGTGATTCTCGATACAATGACTGGTTGTTCTGGATTCTCTTTCTTTCTTGGAGTCTTCATGTTCTTCTTTAGATTCTTGGGTCCACGAAGTTTCTTATAGATTCCATGCCCTAAAGATTCCATCATAGGATCACGGATGTGGATGGACAATCATGGATACTTTAAGGTTTCTGTTTGAATAATACGTACTGTCTTTCATGGTTTCTATGATGGATATATACTTCATCATCTTCAATGGATCATATGATTATCTCCCTCCTAACCCTTGCTTCATGTAAGAGTGCATATAATCGACGCTCTCCATCTAACATAGTCCATTATTCCATCTACATCCTTATTGTCTTTTGCAATATATAATTGGTTCTCTTGTCTAACAGAGTCCACGCTTCCATCTGCATCCTTATTGTCTTTTGCAAAACGTCATAAGTCCTTTTCCAATTTCCTCTCGATTGCTGACTTCTTTCTGTCTTTACTTCTTCTAGGTCTCTTCATGATTGATTCAGCTTATCTTGCAATAGATTCCACATGATTTGTTTGATGTATTTCATTCTTTCATGTATTATCTAATGATATCTGTTATCACCCCATAAATTATGGGAATCAACTTATGACTTGGATATTATGGATTATCTATATCTAGTGTTTTATTGGCAATTGATTTTTCATTTTTGCAAAAAGAAAAAGAAAAATAAAAGAAAAAGAAAAGAAAAAGAAAGAAAAAGAAAAGAAAAAGAAAGAAAAAGAAAAGAGGGCAAAAAGAATTGAAACAAAGCCCCATGCAATAACAGTGACTTGGCCATACCTTTCAAGCATGATCAAGCCCTTCTAAATTTTCAATGTTGATAGGCTAGTGAATGCATTTGATCAGACTGTCTAATCTTGGTCAGATAGCCCATAGGTTAGAGCTAGTGAATACATCTGATCAGACCATCTAATCCTGGTCAGATAGCCCCTAGGATAAAATTAGTGAATAAGTCTGACCAGACTGTCTAATCCTGGTCAGATATCCCTTAGGAAAAATAATGTCTTAACCCAATAGTTTAATCTGGGTTATTTGTCTTGCGAAACTAGGTCAGGAGGTAGATTAATTGATTTGCTTGCCTTGCCCAAATAAAACCCACTCGAAGAGAATTCTACATCAAGTCTTTCCTTGCCTTATGATAGTTGGAACAAGGTCCCCTTGGTGGTGTCTATGACAAAATTGAATAAAACCCATGGGAAAGCGCTAATCCTAATTTTTGCCTACACACGACATTTGCCGCTCCCGACCTATGCTTCGTTCACCTTTCAATGGTCCAGATCATAGCGCTTGGATCAATGGTTCATATAGCGTTCCGGACCCCCCC
>SNQJ01S0001053.1:560597-603541 GCA_010110895.2 Picea sitchensis
AAAGGGGGGGGGGGGTCCAGAATGAATATTCCTTACAGCGGGCCCCCCTGGTACTTGTGTCATTGTTCTATTGGTCCATAGGTCCCATCCTCCACATGCTGTCTGACACCCCGTCGCCCCTGGACATCTTCCTCCACTAAGTCCACTTGTCCCACTTGCTCCCAGGTCGAAGTCCCATCCCGTAACTTCCGTCAGTCCATGTTGTCAGTACCATAACCCCCTTCACTCATGAACAACCTCCTCGGCAACTTTTACCCCAATCACAAACCTCCACGTCAGTCGTCCCTATACTTTGGTCACCGTCACTTGCCTTATCACCCCAAATGGCCCATTGTCCATTAATAACTGGATAACTTACCCTTTGTCACGCTGACCGTTTTCCCGCGTCCAACCGACCCATTATTTGAATAAAACTACCGTTCTCCTTTGTATTCGTTATTCATCCGTCGCGCCAGAAACCTCCTATTCCTCCATTGCTCCCGCATCGCCTTCACCTACAGACAGTCGGCCCCACTAAAGTAGTGTTTATTTGCAGGTACAGTTTCCGAGATGGTGTCTAAGACAAAGCAAGAAGAAGAGGAAGAGAATCCTTTCCTTCCTCCTCCGGTTGACCTAGATAAAATTCCCCTGGTCGATAAAGATCGCTTGATAGCCGATACTATATGTAGTTTCGAATTTTCTGATCTCCAGTCGTGGCTCCGGGAGGTTTTCCTGGACCAGAGCGACAAAATTGGACTCTGGGAGTCCAATTTGCCCCTGTATCTCTTCCCCCAGATTCATAATTTTCCCGAGTTTGCCCTCAAATGCCAAGCCCATTACGTCCCCAACCAGAAAGCCATTGTTTCTTCGTCTGGAGACGCCCTCTTCTTTATCACCCCAGAAGATATTGACCAGATGATGCAGATAACCCGTGCTGAGTCTGCGTCCCCGTTCAACTTAGAAATCCTCACTGAACTATACCAGAAAATGAATTTCCCTCAGAGGGCTCATATCTTCGAGCTTTTCCTCCCCACTTCCGCTCCACTTCCTTCCACAAATCTCCCATACCCTTCTTCTATTTTCTCTACCAAATGAAATCAAATCATCTCTTCCCTCTGTGCCCTGCTTGGTTACTACTCTGATCAATGGGTAGATGAACCAATCCTGGGTTTTCTATCTATCTTCTCAAACAATGAACAACCGACCACGCAGTTCGACTACAACACTTTTCTAGCCAATAACATCCATGAACAATTTGTGAATTTCGGCACAAAGGGTATGTTCAGATATTCTTCCATACTGGCATATATGTTCTTATACTTCCAGGCCGACAAATTCAGCTTCTCCATGCAGAAGATGGACGCCGACGGTCGGCCCCAATCAGTCACAGCTTGGACTTCTCTTTTGAGGCGTAACTCGACTGAATACGACTTCAAATATTTTATTGATCAGTTTTACCATCCGGTGGTTAGCATGTTGAGTGGCAAGCCTGAGCCACGAATAAATGAAGAAGTCCAGAGAATTCTGCAGCTCTCAGACAATGTAAAGACCGGAGACTGGTACCTGTACCAGAATTATACTGAAATCAGAGTTTTCGGGTGTGAGTTGGCACCATACAAGCTACCTCAATACGTGCCGGTAAGGATCTTTGCCTTAGAATATATTAGGAAAATAATGAATTCAGACGATATTCATTTTGTTTCCTTAAAAAAGAAACAACAATTGAGAATTAAAGGGCAGATAGGTTATTTTATCTGCAATAGTAGAGCTGCTGGTGAGGAAGCTGACAGACTATTAAAGGAGATGAAATTCTTTAAGAGTTTCACTTGGCACTATGATCCCTGCGGGATCATTTCTGAAATGAGATTCAAAAATAAGAATGCCCCATATGCGCATGAGTCCAAGCCAGAAGTCAAGAAGTTTGCTAATCAGACGGAATGGGAGCCCAACACTTTGGTGGACGTGGAACCAACTGCTGAGGTGGAAAAGTAGGTTCCCTTGACAAGCGCGCCAACCACTACCACACCTCAGAATCCCAAGGAGAAGAGGCCCCGACAGGAATCATCTCCTCCTGTAGCAGAGGTATCGTCAGAGGAGTTCACAATGCACGCCAAAAGGCCAAGGACAGTTTCGACACCCGACGCAACAGTAGAACAGAAAGTTCCTTCTACCACAATGACCACCACAGGGCCCAAGCCCTTCACTCTACCTTTCGGCTCGAGTCAGCACAAGGGAGTTACAACAGCATTGAAAACCATAGATTCTCCCTTAGATACTCCACCAAGCAAGACCGGGCCCAAGTTGGGCATTTTTGAAAAATATGATTTGATCAAGAAGAAAAACCAGACTCTTACTACCAGCACTTATGCCCAGTTCCAGAAGCAGTTGTCCACAGCTCAACACAGGCTTCTTTCAGCGTTTGATACAGAGAAAGGTACGATGCATATGGCTTACCTCCAAGCACAAGTGCCGAATCCTAAGGTTATATCAGATTATAAAAGGGCCACATTTGAGTTTCAGGCTAAAGACGTGCATCCAGAAGATCAGATGGATCTGCACAAGCAAACTGGCGAGATGGTTTTCCACACTTTGGCCCACGCTACATCTTCTGCATCAAAATTTCGGGTAGCTTTGAGCAATGCCCAGACCCAACTGAAGCTGGAGAAAATATCGTCTTTCGCAAAAGACAACAAAATCAAAACGTTGGAGGTGCTGGTCCTCAAGATTGGTTATGACCCTGCGAATGTCAAAGCAACTGAAGAGATGATAAAAAATAAAAATGCTGACATCGCGTCTTTAAGAAAACAGCTAAAGCTCCCTCCAACAGAAGACCCACATGCAAAGGAGATAGCTGAAAAGGAAGGTGAAAAGGATGAGATGCTGAAATTACTCATGGAGCAGAATGCTCAGTTAAAAGAGATGGAAGCAGAGATGGAAAGACTGTTGAAAGAGAGGGAGCAAGAAAAGACAATGGAAGGCATCCCATTGAGTGCTATCCCAATTGCAGGATTGAGCACAGTGACAGTGACAACCATTCCAACTGTTGCATCAGTGCCACTACCAGAGGGAACAACAGACCTGGCTAAGTCTATGGAGAAAATGAACCTGCAAGAATCAGAAATCGGCAGGCTTAAGAAAGAAGTGGAGAATATCCAAGAGTTAAAGACTTCTTTCCAGGCTAGTCTATCCAAAGAGAAACAGGTGAATGAGCAAATCAAGAAAGAATTACAGTAGCTCCAGAAATAGACAATGGCAGGAAAGACTTTGGCTGAGGTCAAAGAGATTGTGTGGACAGATATTTCCAAGTCCATGAATGAAATCTGGCCTATGGTTCAAATCATGTTTGAACAAAATGAGTTGCTCGAGAGGAGCAAACAGGATGTGGAGAAAATCAGAACTGAGCTGGGAGACATGCCAGCTCAAGCTAATGAAATCATAAGGTTCCTGAATTCCAAGACCCGGGAGGAACTCGAAGAATTGAAGATCGAGTACAGGACAGAAACTATATTGGAGGTGAAAAGAGTTCTAACCAAAAGAGGCCTTATGCTTCAGCTTGAGGAGAAAATTCAAGCTATGGATCAAGGAGTGCAGAAGTTTTTCCACAAGATAGACGCTCTGCAAAGGAAGGGCCTGCCTAGTATGAAGGTCATTAATGACAAATTAATGACACTCCCTGATTATAAGAAAAGGTTGGCTGAAGTGTCTAAGGACAATTCTAAGTTTGCAGGTATACAGGGAAGCATCACAGAAAAAACATTCATGGATGCCTTGCAGTTGGATATTAGTATCCAGCACGATATTAAGCACATATTCGTCATCAAACCCACATTTTCTAAGTACACGGACATGGATGAAGTGTACCGGACATTGCTTAAAGTCACAGTGCCAGGTCATATCAGATGGGAAGAGCTGTGTGATCTACTAGATTAGCTGATGATCTGTCGCATCCAGTCACCTGTCCTGTCAGAAGAGGTTGCGAAGGCAGCTCGCCAACAGCCTACCCCTGAAAATCAGCATACAGTTGTATTGAGTCATCAAAACAGTTTTGATTAGTTAAGTTAGTTAGTCTAAAAATAGTATGAGCACGTCCTGATCAGTTATGACAGGAATGTTTGTATTTTGTATTATAAATACTTCAGTTTCCGAAGTATTGAGGGTTGTTGATTAGCACACCCTATCGCTANAAGTTTTTCCACAAGATAGACGCTCTGCAAAGGAAGGGCCTGCCTAGTATGAAGGTCATTAATGACAAATTAATGACACTCCCTGATTATAAGAAAAGGTTGGCTGAAGTGTCTAAGGACAATTCTAAGTTTGCAGGTATACAGGGAAGCATCACAGAAAAAACATTCATGGATGCCTTGCAGTTGGATATTAGTATCCAGCACGATATTAAGCACATATTCGTCATCAAACCCACATTTTCTAAGTACACGGACATGGATGAAGTGTACCGGACATTGCTTAAAGTCACAGTGCCAGGTCATATCAGATGGGAAGAGCTGTGTGATCTACTAGATTAGCTGATGATCTGTCGCATCCAGTCACCTGTCCTGTCAGAAGAGGTTGCGAAGGCAGCTCGCCAACAGCCTACCCCTGAAAATCAGCATACAGTTGTATTGAGTCATCAAAACAGTTTTGATTAGTTAAGTTAGTTAGTCTAAAAATAGTATGAGCACGTCCTGATCAGTTATGACAGGAATGTTTGTATTTTGTATTATAAATACTTCAGTTTCCGAAGTATTGAGGGTTGTTGATTAGCACACCCTATCGCTATCAAACTGTACTATTTTTGAGGAGATCTACCATTAATAAAGAAGAGGCACTTTACAGGATTCTTGCGCATGTTCACTGGTGATGTAATTTTCTTAGTTAAATGTTTCTCTTTCTCCGTATTCATTTTGTTTTCTGAATCTAATCTTTATGAATAGCGTTATGTTGCAGGATTTATCTTTGATACCCTATTTCCGATTCTAGAGATTTAAATGTTTATCTTCTAATACCTTCGATTAAGAAATTCTTAACTGCTTGTTAATTGAAGTTATTTTTCTCATCTTTTCCTCTATCCATCATTTTAATTACTAAAGATCCAGTGAGGGTGTTACCTCGCCTTGTGAAGGTTTTCTTTGGCGTTTCTGGTTGTATCTCAGATTTGATTAAGTACAGACCCCATAGCCCAATGGATGTGTAGTTTGTCTCAACCAATCTCAAAAACTCTTTTTACAACAAAACCAACAGTCTTTATACCTAGCCTAATATCTGAAATTAATAACAAAGCTAAATCACATAGAGAGATCCCTCTTTGAAGCTGGAAGGGCTAGACCCCAGCTCTAAAAGCGGTTGGTTAAGGTTACCTTTGTAGATTTTTTCTTTTTCAACCTCTAGGAAATTTACCAAGTGCTAACAATATCAATCCTTATCTTTTTGTTTTTCCATCGGTATAGTTATTCTTGGAACACATTATCTTCCAGGAGATAGATATACAAGATATGTATAGAGATGATGCAAACAAGATATGTACAAGAAATACGAAGAGTGTTGTTACCTTTTAGAAGAAGAAGTCTCTTCCATCCTGCTTAGTATTCTTTGTAGGTTCCTTTTCTTCAGAAATTGATGCTTCGTATTTCTCCTTCCTTTTCTTTAGCTCGAGACAATGATTCTTGTAGTGACCATACTTTCGACAGTTGAAGGATTGTACTTCTGAAATGTCTTTCTCTTGATTTGGCTTCCTCCTTGAACCAAACCTCCTTTTGTTCATGAAGTTCTTGAATCTTGCTGTGAAGGCTTGATCGTCGTACTTCCCTTGGGGTTTCTCTTTTGCATGATCCTTGATTCTTCTTGAGCACAAAAAGTCCAAAGTTCTTCAAATGTTGGATACTCCTTCCTTGTGTTCATGCTTGCGGAAAATGCATCCCATGTTTTGGGAAGACCATTGAGTACTATGCTCACCAATTCCTTCTCTGAAGTGATCTCTTCAATAGCTTGTAGTTGATCTCTTAACTGGGAGATCCTCACAAAGTATGATGTTATGCTGTCATCATCATTCATCTTCATGTCACAGAGCTCATTCTTCAGACTCATAACTTGTCCAATGTTTCTGACTGAGAAGAGATTAGTTAGGGCATCGTACATCTTCTTCGATGAGTCAAGATGGGAGATGTGGGGTATCAAGTGGTATTTTATAGAATCCACTATGATACTCATGGCATTGATGTCAACATCTTTGAACTTCTCCATAGCTGTAACGTTTTGCGGTTCCTTCTCTTTTCCTTCTTCAAAATTTGGCTTCATGATCTTTCCTTTCACGATATCCAACACTTTATTCTTGGCAAGGATGAGGTGAATCCTTGTCTTCCATGCTCTGAAGTTAGAGGCTCCATCTAACTTGTTCTCAGACTTCATATAGTTAGTCATGGCTTGCTTGACTTGGTCAAACCTATATTTGACCAGAAATTCAAACTTCATGTCTTGGATTGCTGAGAGTATCAGGATATGCGCTAGGCTAGAGTGCACTGATATATCTGGATATTAGGTCAATTCACTCACTTAAGGTGCCTCAACGAGAGGATTATGGTTTTTTCAACTGCTCTTACTAGTAACCCTAACAATAATGTCTTGGAAGCTATTTCTGCTAGTAACCCTAGCGACAATTCCTCAACGAGCTCAATATCCCAGTGGCTATGTTTCCTTCCAGTGTTTAGACTGAATGAAGGAGGTGTGGGCACATAACCTGTTAGAATATAGATGATTGTGTGCTCATTTTACCATTGACAATACCCTTGTCACCCAACCATAGTCCGAAGCCACACTTCGAGCACGTTAACCTTGACTGAGAATTACTCTAGAAGCAAACCCTAGGCTAGATAGCCAAACAAGGTGTAGCGCATATTCCTCCAAGGATAGCGCACCAACAATAGCTGATCAGATAGTCCAAACCCTAGCCAAGAGATAGTCCAAGCCAACACTGAAAACTGGTTGCTGCAACAACTGGACCTGTAGCTCTCCTCCACACGTGCACACCAAACTGGGAACTGCAGTGCGCACTAGTTGTTGCTCTGCAATTATGAGATGTATCAAATTAGAACTGACACCCTGTATTTATAATGGTTCTGCCAGATTTGTTGGGGTCAACTTCTCCTTCTGGGTACATGTCTGTTCAATATATTATTATTATTTTTGGCTGACTTCTTCTCTTGGAGGCTAATAACCTAATATAAATTATCTTCTTGAGCCGAAAATACTTCTAGGGTTATTATCCAACTCATTAGGGTTTTCTCTTTCTTTCCAGAGTCTTCTATTCTTGTCAAGTTTACACGTGGAGGTAAATACCTCCCGCAACTACCATAATATTAACATGGGGTACCTTGCAGATGGATATTTTATATGCCACAGTCCCGGTGTTTGGAGAAGAGCTAAAGAGACTTTATAGAGAGGATCAACTTGCCTACATCATTAGTGATGGAAAAAATTCTGTAAATCATCCCATTTATGCTTTAGACACAAACTTTGGCTCGTGCATTCTTCAAATAAATGATTCTCAGCCAGCTCCTTTGCAACTCAAAAAGACTTCTTATCAGCAGATTGATGAAGAGAATATTCCCGCGTGGATCATGTTCTTTGATGGTGCCAGTACAAAGGACTCACCAGGTGCAGGTGTGGTTTTTATTTCTCCTTTGAAGGAGGCTATGCATTTGTCTTTTAAGCTTGATTTCAAAACTACTAACAATATAGTAGAGTATGAGGCTTTTCTATTGGGATTAAATTCTTCCAAGGAGATAGGAATCAAAGGACTAAAAGTGTTTGGAGACACGGATCTCATTATACAACAAGTAAACAATATGTTCTAAGAAAAACATGTCATATTGAAAGCCTACAGGGATGAGGTATGGAAAATCAGGGACTCTTTTTCCATTTTTGACATTTCTTATGTACCCAGAGCTATGAATAATCTTGCTGATTCCCTTTCTGTTTCAACCAGTATGTTTATTCCTCCCATGCCTCCCAGACTCAATTATGAAATACAAGTCAAATATAAACCATCTCTACCTGACAATATTAAATATTGGAAAGTTTTTGAAGATGATGATGAACTTAGTAGATTTCTCCAGGTGGTAGATGAATTTTCTAATATGCATATGGACCAGAAAAATCAAAATGTAGAGGAATCCAAGAAGCCTAAGCTAAAAAGAAAAATGGGTCAGCATGATATCATTCAGCTACCCAACAATTATATACCTCAGGGTTTGGTGCCTCTTGAGAATGTTTTCGATCATAAAGATGTCCCTTACAAACCTGATAAGAAGGAGAAAGATCCTACTGTCCATGAGCACAATATAGGAAGCCAAAATCATCCTAAGTTCATAAATTTGTCCGCTGAGTTAACCGCTGATCAGAAGTCTGAATATTGCAACATTATGAAGGAATTCGCTGATGTTTTTTCTTGGAAATACAGTGATCTGAATACCTATGACCCTGAGGTCATTCAACATAAGATCCCCCTCGAGAAAGACACCATCCATTTCAAATAGAAACTAATACGTATCAGTCCTCTTCTATTGCCTTTAATTGAAAGAGAAATAAAAAAGCTTCTTGATGCCAAAATTATAATCCCTTTAAGATACTCTAAATGGATTGCAAATCTAGTGATAGTGAGAAAGAAAAATGTTGAGATCAGGTTATGCGTTGACTTTAGAAATATAAACAAATGCTCAAATAAAGACAACTATCCCCTACCCAAGATGGAACATTTGCTGCAAAGAATTTCAAGGGCCACTGTCATGTCTTTCCTATATGGTTTCTCAGGCTATAACCAGATTTCTGTACATCTTGATGACCAAGAAAAAACTGCCTTTACTACTCCTTGGGGTACCTTCATGTATGCCAAGATGCCATTTGGATTGATGAATGCTGTGGCCACTTTTCAGAGGGCCATGGACATAGATTTCGTGGGAGAAAAGGACAAGTTTGTCCTCATCTATCTTGATGACATCACAGTTTATTCCAGTAGTCATGAAGAGAACCTAAAGCATATGAAAAGAGTATTTCTGAAGTGCAGACAGTTCGATATTTCATTGAACCCCCAAAAGTCCCATTTTGCTCTCAAGAAGGGCAAGCTCCTAGGCCACATTGTTTCAACAGAAGGTGTGAAAATTGATCCAGTTCGGGTGAAAGAAATTCAGAGGTTGTCCATACCAAGGTCAAAGAAGGATATCCAATCTCTACTTGGTAAGATAAATTTTGTTAGAAGATTTATTCCAAATTTCATTGAGTTAGTGAAACACATCACTTCTATGCTAAAAAAGGGATCCGAGATAAAGTGGACAGACAATGCAAGAAGTTCATTTCAAGATATCAAACAGGCTCTCATGGAATCCCCCACTCTAATTAGTCCAGATTACACAAAAAACTTCTATATTTTTTCCTTTGCTTCCTATGACACGGTGGCAACAATCTTGTTACAAAAAGATGATGAAAGTCTTGATCACCCAGTGGCCTTTTTCAGCAAAACACTCATAGACGCTAAACTAAGGTATGATCCTATAGAAAAACAAGCTTATGCTCTCATTAAGTCATTAAAATCTTTTAGAATTTATATCCTCCATGCAAAGGTTATCGCCTATGTTCCTTCATCCTCTGTGAAGTATGTTTTGACTCAGCCTAATATTGATGGAAATAGAGCTAAATGGATCACAAAGCTAATCGATTTCGACATAGAAGTGAAGCCCACTAAGATGGTAAAAGGCCAAGGCCTTGCCAAGCTTTTGACAAAAGAAAACTGTGATCTTTTGGACATGAATTTCATTGGGGAAAGTTCAGCAAGTTTGCAGATAGAGGTAGCAGCGGAAGGACAACATAACAACCAACAGGTGGCCGAGCATTTGTTTTCATGTGAGTGGTATTCAAGTATTATTCATTTTTTACAGAAGTTGGAAGTTCCTCCTGAACTTAGCATGACTCAAGCCCGAGTCCTTAAGCTCAGAGCAATTAAATTTTGCATTCATAATAATCTTTTGTATTGGAAAGATCCTGCTGGTTTACTACTAAAATGTTTAGACAAAGAAGAGTCAGTTGAAGTCATACATAAGTTTCACTCAAGTATTTGTGGAGGCCACCATTACTAGAAGACCACAACTCATAAGATTTTAAGAGCTTGATACTATTGGCCTTTTCTTTTTTCAGATGTGTGTGCCTTTGTGAAATCTTGTGATAAATGTCAAAGATTCACAGGAAAACAACAACTAAAATCTTTTCCCCTGAGACCTATTGTAGTGAATGGTCCTTTTCAGCAGTGGGGTCTAGATTTTATAGGCAAGATTAATCCTTCATCAGGTGGTCAACACAAATGGATCTTGGTAGCCACTGACTATTTTACAAAATGGATAGAGGCAATCCCCACCAAGAATGCCACTCATCAGGTTGTCATGAAATTTCTTTATGAGAACATCCTGAGAAGATTCGGTTGCCCAAAAAGGCTAGTAACATATAATGCAATAGCTTTCAAAGCCGATGCATTGGTTGACATGTGTAAATCAATGGGCATTCAATTGGTACATTCTACTCCCTACTACCCTCAAGGTAATGGCCTTGCAAAGTCGTCCAATAAGAGTCTAATCAGAATCATCAGAAAGCTATTGGAGGAGAATCAAAAGAGTTGGGATTCTAAACTAAAGTTTTCTCTTTGGGTAGACAGAGTAACTAACAAGAAATCCATAGGAACTTCTCCCTTCAAACTGGTCTATGGTACTGACGCCATTTTCCCTATTCAGCTAGTTTTACCGGTGGCTAAATTTTTTCAGGAAGAGCAAACTAAATCAAATGATATGGTAAGAAGAATGCTTGACTTGGTAGAACTGTAGCAGGTCAGAGAGCAACTGGTGGACAAATCAGAGGCTCATCAAAAGAGGATCAAGGACACTTTTGAAAGAAAGACAAAGGTGGATGATTTTCAGGTTAGTGACTGGGTTCTGAAATGGGACGCCCTCAGACGAGATAAAGGCAAACACGACAAGTTTAACCCTTTGTGGACCGGTTCTTTCATGATAACTCAAGTACAACACAACACCACCTTCATTTTGCAAAGTCTGGGAGGTGAAGAAATGTTTGGTGGCCCAGTTAATGGGCGTTTTCTGAAACTCTATTTTATCTAAGGCTTTGGAGCCTTGTCATTGTAATTTTATTTTTCAGCTTTTTGTTTTTACAGAATAACTCCATGCCCAATGGAAACACTAGTAGATAGTTTTAAATTTTCTTTTCTTAGGAAAGGCATTGGTTCTACAGTTCTTGAAACCTCATAGGGAGGCTTTCACCCCCAATAGGAGCCAGTGTTATCTCCTCAAATAAATCAATCGAGATTTTGCATTTTAGGTGATAGGGAGTCTTTTAAAAAGGTACTTTCTAAATTTTTAAAGGTTCATTTTTTGAAGCTTTACCCATGTAATAAAGTTTAAATAAAATTTCATTTAGTTTTTGTTTGATCTAATTCAAATATCATATTTTGGTGGCTTAGGCGAACATATTGATTGTTCATTAGCCACCGAAAGCCTTAGCTTTCAGAAGCTTAAATAAAGGAATCCAGGGCCATTTTAGCCACCGAAACCATTGAAGCAGGTAAAGACCAAACACATCCTATCACATGTTTCAAACAATGGGTTCGACGTTCCCATGATTGCACAAGCCGTCGAAAGGACCGGAGAAAGAACCGTTCACGACCGGAAAGTTGATCCCACTGTGACATGAGCGAATCTTTCCTAGTCGCTATATCATTAAGTCATACGCCGATGTACTTCCCATTGATTTCAGTTATTCACCATGACTGCTGCACATCATCAACCATTTTTCCGCACTCCTTGCAATCAGTGCCACGTTCAAAATCTCTCCCTGGTTATCTCAATTTTATCTCAGCCGAGCCGATTTTCACTAAGTTTACGCAGTGTAACTCTTCCCGAAATCCACTGCTTCGATCATAGGTGTGCGAAAACGTTGTGGCAACTGAAGAAAGGAACGTCGACACTGAGGAAGGAGCTTAATGATATCGGTTACCTGGAATCACATCCCGAGTTATGTCAAATGTTCAAGGATGCAGGGTGCTACAATTTTTGCAAAAAATTACAGAGTTTTCATCAGCCGATGGCAGAGGCTTTCGCTCTAAATTTCGATGGGAAGAAAGCAATCATCGGTCGGGATGAATTCGAAATTGATGAAGCCCTCATAACCGAAGTCACAAAGCTTCCCACGACTGGAGAGAAATGGTTTAAAACCACTGTGATTAATAATGTTGAATTCAGGACCTACTTAAAACCATAACACAGGGGTTTGGTTTGGAAGAAATATATTCCTGTATCTTTCCTTGAAGAGAAATGGCAACAGTTATTGAAAGCTATAATGGTTTATATAACCTGTGAAGGGTGATACAACAGGGTGATGATTTATCATTTCAAAATTATAAACCATTTGACAGGTAGAAACCCACTTAACCTGCCCTATTTCCTCCACCGAAGCTTATCCAAGATGGCTCATCAAGTCAAGGCCAAACCTAGTCAAGTTGCAGGTAGATTATCCCACCATAGTTTAATCAAACTATTGGTTTGTGTGTTGTTGCAAAGAAAGGGTAAATAATGAAATTATTTCTTATTTTGGAATGATTTCCAAACTGAGGTTCAGCTAGAGAGCAAAAAGAGTCCTCATTCCAAGAAATCCTCCACGCCCAGAAGTGGAAAGAGGAGGAGAAGAGCTATCTCTCCAACCCCAGTCAATCAATCCTCTCCTTCCTCTAAGTTGGGAAAAACGAAGAAGAAATTGAATTTTAACAGTGAGGAAGAAGAGACAAATGAATTCCCAGTGAACAAAAAGATTCTCAATCTCCCTTACACAGACTCAGAAGATGAAGAGAAGCAGTTGGAAAAAGGGCATGATGATTCAGTTACCACAGGGCGTGACAACTATGTTTTTATGGATATATACACAACAAGTTATGAGAACCTTCCATCACCTACTCCCCGAGAAGAACAAGATCCACAAATTGCAGAGGCCGCATCTAGCAAACGAGTGGAGCCGAATAAATCAAAAGAAATCAAGAATCTTAAGAAGAAGTTGGACGAGCAAGAAGTGCTTGAAAGGGTAATAAAAACCAGGTATGAAACCCTATCAAAAAACTTTGCAGAAAGCAACTCAGCTTTGGAAAGACTACCCTATGAAAGCATAAAGGAGAAGAAAAAGAAAAGCAAGATTGTAAAGGACTACAACAACTTATGGAGAGTAGCTCAGGGTTTGAAGAAAAAGGTCAGGGCTTTGAGGAAAAAAGCAATGTCTTCAAAACACCAAGCTCATGCTTCTCTTGAGACCCTTGCAAAGGTGGCAGTTCAGTGCAATGAACCGGAAGAAACCAGTAACCCTACACATTTTGAGCAATATACAGAAGCCTAAAAAGATCAGTCTTGAGGCAGTTTTGAGCTGAGATAAGGGTATTTTTGAAATTTTGATAATCTCAGGTTTTGGTGGCTTAGGCGAACATATCGATTGTTCATTAGCCACCGAAAGAAGATCTTTCGGTCGCTAATCGACCCGAATACTATTTTCTCTAGCTACTGAAAGCACTGATAAGGTAGAAAGATAATGTTTTTGTACAGATCCAAGTTTTTCTTGTACAAAATACTAAAAAATGGTTCCAATCGATGGAAAATAATTAATGACATCTCAATCAAGAGTTTGTTTTTGTTTTTGAGATGCTTTAAATGACAGAAAAGGTAAACACCGGTTAGCTATTGTTAAGGAGATAAGACTGTTGACTGTCAACAAGTGTGAAGTTCGACTCCTTCCATATCACATGAGATCCAGTAGCGTCAGAAGGCTCACTACACCTGCCAAGAACCTGAAGAACATAAGATAAGTTGAGAAGTTGGATTGATGTAGTCTACTTAGGCCAATTATTGAGTTCCTATTTTTGGCAAAATTTGATCCAGTAATCTAGGATCTGGAAACTGTTTGTAAAAGGCTATAAAGCCAAGAACATTTGATGAACAAAGGGTTCGATTTTGAGTTCTATAATCTACTGTTGTTGTATAAAATACACTTTCTTTAATATATTAAGCTTGCAAGCTTCTTTCATTTGTTATTGTCAGACTCTCCTTCATCTTTGTCTATGCATATGAGTTGAAATTGTTCTTTTGTCTATGTTTAATGGTACCATGGTAACTGTCATATTACTTTTGACTGTTAAGCAAGAATCATAAGCATTTTTGGCTAGTTTGTTGACCCATCATATATATTGCCTATGTATGTTCTAGTTCACTGATTGGATTTCTTATCCATTTGTTTGACAAACCTATCTGATAATAGCTCCTAAAGGCTTTGTATTGCATGAATATAGCTAGAATGTATTGATGATACAATCCACTGATTAAGATATTCATCTTGATCCAAACCCACACCCATTATTGAGAAAATAGTTACCAAAAAGATTAAGTTACTAGGCATCTCTGATATACAACCTAGGAGAGTTTCCTGGAGTGCTAACAAAGGTGATTTTTGAAAAGAAAAATTATTCATTTGCAGATATGAAATCATATTTGGATACCCATATGATAGTTGTACACGTGGTCCTAATTGCGAGCGAAGACATGTATTTATTGGGCCCCTTTTTCTCAACTTCGGGTCATTCTAGGCCCAAGTTTGACCAGCCCCGAATGAAGGCTATTTAGAAAAAGTGGAATTACGGGTTTAAAAATATAAATAATTTTTTGATACCCATTTGAGAGATGCAAGTGGGTTCCCGAGCATTCGTTACATTGAGGCATTCTTTGACCCATTTCGATCAAATTCGTATCATTTTAGGGTTGATTCTGGTTAACCCCGAATGAAGGTGATTTTTGAAAAGAAAAATTCTTCATTTCCAAAGCTGAAATCATATTTGGACACCCATTTGAGAGTTGTACATGTGGTCCCAATTGAGGGAGAAGACATGTAGTTCTTGGGCCTGTTTTTCTCAACTTCGGTTCATTCTAGAGCAAAGTTTGACCAGTCTTGAATGAACGCTATTTTGAAGAAGTGGAATTATGGGTTTACAAATATAAAATAATTTTTTGATACCCATTTGAGAGATAGAGTTGGGTTCCCGAGCTCTCGCAACGTTGAGTTATTATTTGGCCCATTTTGATCAAATTCGTATCGTTTTAGGGTTGATTCTGGTTAATCTCGAGTGAAGGTGATTTTTGAAAAGAAAAATGCTTTATTTTCAATTATGAAATCATATTTGGATACCCATTTGAGAGTTGTACACGTGGTCTTGATTACAAGCAAAGACGTGTAGTTCTTGGGCCCCTTTTTCTAAACTTCGGGTCATTCTAGTCCCAAGTTTGACCAGCCCCGAATGAAGCCTATTTGGAAGAAGTGGAATTATGGGTTTAAAATTACAAAATAATTTTTTGATACCGATTTGAGAGATGCAAGTGGGTTCTCGAGCACTCGTAACGTTGAGGAATTCTTTTGCCCATTTCGATCAAATTCATATCATTTTAGGGTCGATTCTGGTTAACCCTGAATGAAGGTGATTTTTGAAACGAAAAATACTTCATTTGAAAATATGAAATCATATTTGGATACCCATTTGAGAGTTGTACATGTGGTCCATATTGCGAGCAAATACGTGTAGTTCTTTGGCCCCTTTTTCTCAACTTTGGGTCATTCTGGGCCCAAGTTTGACCAACCCCGAATGAAGGCTATTTAGAAAAAGTGGAATTATGGGTTTAAAAATACAAATGATTTTTTGATACCCATTTGTGAGATGCAAGTGGGCTCTCGATCATTTGTAACGTTGAGGCATTCTTTGGCTGATTTCGATGAAATTCGTATCGTTTTAGGGTAGATTCTTGTTAACCCCGAATGAAGGTGATTCTTGTAAAGACAAATTATTCATTTGCAAAGAGTAGATCATATTTGGATACCCATTTGACAATTTTACATGTCATTCCAATTGTGGGAGAAGCCGTGTAGTTCTTGGGCCCCTTTTTCAACTTCGGGTCATTCTAGGGCCAAGTTTGACCAGCCTCGTATGAAGGCTATTTAGAAGAAGTTGAATTATGGGTTTAAAAATATAAATTAATTTTTTGATACCCATTTGAGAGGTATAGGTGGGTTCTCGAGCTCTCGCAACGTTGATGCATTCTTTGGCCCATTTCGATCAAAATCGTATTGTTTTAGGGTTGATTCTAGTTAACCCCGAATGAAGGCAATTTTTGAAAAGAAAATTTTTTCATTTGCAAATATGAAATCATATTTGTATACCCATTTGAGAGTTGTACACGTGGTCTTGATTGCGGGAGAATACGTGTAGTTCTTGGGCCCCTTTTTCTCAACTTCAGATCATTCTAGGCCCAAGTTTGACCAGCCCCGAATGAAGCCTATTTGGAAGAAGTTTAATTATGGGTTTAAAAATACAAAATAATTTTTTGATACCCATTTGAGAGATACAAGTTGGTTCCCAAGCGCTTGTAACGTTGAGGCATTCTTTGGCCCATTTCGATCAAATTCGTATCCTTTTAGGGTGGATTCTGGTTAATCACGAATGAAGGTGATTTTTGAAAAGAAAAATTCTTCATTTGAAAATATGAAATCATATTTGGATACGCATTTGAGAGTTGTCAATGTGGTCCTAATTGTGAGCAAAGACGTGTAGTTCTTGGGCCCCTTTTTCTTAACTTCGGGTCATTCTAGGCCCAAGTTCTACCTGCCCCGAATGAAGGTTATTTAGAAAAAGTCTCATTATGGGTTTAAAAATATAAAATAATTTGTTGATACCCATTTGAGAGATGCAAGTGGGTTTCCGAGTGATCATAACGCTGAGGAATTATTTGGCCCATTTCGATCGAATTCGTATCATTTTAGGGTTCATTCTGGTTAACCCCAATTGAAGGTGATTTTTGAAAAGACAAATTGTTCATTTCCAAAGACAAAATCATATTTGGATACCCATTTGAGAGTTGTACACATGGTCACGATTGCAGAAGAATACGTGTTGTTATTGGGCCCCTTTTTCTCAACTTTGTGTTATTCTAGGGCCAAGTTTGACCAGCCTTGAATGAAGGCTATTTGGAAGAAGTGGAATTATGGGATTAAAAATAGAAAGTATATTTTTGATACCCATTTGAGAGATATAGGTGGGTTCCCGAGATCTCACAACGTTGAGGCATTCTTTGGCCCATTTCGATCAAGTTTGTATCGTTTTAGGGTTGATTCCAGTTAACCCTGAATGAAGGTGATTTTTGAAAAGAAAAATTCTTCATTTGCAAATATGAAATCATATTTGAATACCCATTTGAGAGTTGTACACATGATCTTGATTGCGAGCGAAGACGTGTAGCTCTTGGGCCCGTTTTTCTCAACTTCGAGTCATTTTGGGCCCAAGTTTGACCAACATTCTTTGGCCCATTTCGATCATATTTGAGAGTTGTATACGTGGTCTCGATTGCGGGAGAATATTTGTAGTTGTTGGGCCCCTTTTTCTCAACTTCGGGTCATTTTAGGCTTAAGTTTGACCATCGTCGAACGAAGGCAATTTTGAAGAAGTGAAATTATGGGTTGAAAACTATAAAATAATTTTTTTACACCCATTTGAGAGATATAGCTGGGATCTTGAGCTCTTGCAACATTGAGGCATTATTTGGCCCATTTCGATCAAATTCGTATCATTTTGAAAAGAAAAATTCTTCATTTGCAAATATGATTTTTGAAAAGAAAAATTCTTCATTTGCAAATACAAAATTATATTTGGATACCCATTTGAGAGTTGTACATGTGGTCCTAATTGTGAGCGAAGACATGTTGTTCTTGGGGCCCTTTTTCTCAACTTCGGGTCATTTTAGGCCCAAGTTAGACCAACCCCAAATGAGATCTATTTAGAAGAAGTGGAATTATGGGTTTAAAAATATAAAATACTTTTTTGATACCAATTTGAGAGATGAAAGTGGGTTCCCGAGCGTTCATTACGTTGAGGCATTCTTTGGCCCATTTCGATCAAATTCATATCATTTTAGGGTTGATTCCGGTTAACCCCAAATGAAGGTGTTTCTTGAAAATAATGTTGGACAACGAAGGGGGGGGGGTGAATCCTTTGTTACTATGCTTAAACAATTATGCATATTTTAAACTCTTTACATCACACTCAATGATGATCACAATAATGAAGAGATGTAAGCAATAGAATATTCAACATCAATCACACACATGAAATATATAGAGACAGATATTTCCTGAGGAAACCCATAAAGGGAAAAACCTCTTCTTCTTGATATGATAAATAAGATTTATTTTCTATAAATTATCATTCTTATGAGCACCAACTCATTGTGAGGCTACCACCTCTGTTTTGCAAGCTGAAACTTGTTGAGAGCACCAACTCTCTAGTTTCTCTTGAACCCACTAGAAGGAAGCACCAACTCCTTGGTTTCTCTAGCACCCACTAGAAGGAAGCACTAACTCCCAAAGTGTTCCAACACCAACTGGATGGAAGCACCAAATTCCAGTCACATAGGCGCCAACCTGTTTAATAGAGAACAATGGTTCTCCCTTGCACCACCCTGCCACCCTGGTTTTTCTGGCTGCAACCATATGAAAGCTACAACTCACTGTGTTCAAGCACCCACTTGAAACTCTGAGGACAACATTCCTCCCTAGCACCTCCCTAGCACCCTGAAATATCAATCTTTTCTTTCTTGAATTTATCACAGTGATACAACATTTATCTATGGCTTACCAGTCTCATCACTATTCTGCTACACTTATCTGCTATGCCTGCATCAATGTCTCTTCCCTCATGTCTGCTATGCTTTCTGTTCTTCTCTCAGATATGCATTTTTGTTCCTTTCTTCTTCTGCGCTTTATGCTCTGTGTCTTCTTTCCATTCTATGCACCATGCCTCTTCTGTGTGCTTTAGCTCCTGCACAGAGCATGATTCTACCCGCATGAAACACTCTCAACTGCAACACACATCTCTTCTCTGTTCTGTATTTTTATATTCTCTGTGCATCAAATACATCCTCTGCGCAATGCCTCTACATTTTATTCACTACATCATTGTTCTTCCCTACAGGTTGTTCACTACATCTTTTACTAATGACTATATGACTAACTAGAAAAAAATATTAACTTCTCTGTTCTACATATCTTCCTCACATCGAGTCATCTACTTGATCATCATATAGACTCTTCATCTTCTCTGGCTGTTAGCTCCATTCGTTCATCATCACTGGGCTTATCTTGAGATTCTCTGCCTTCTCTGGCAGTGCGACTCTTCGTCTTCTCTGTCACAGTCGAGCTTATCCTCTCTGTTGCAGTTACAGTCTTCGACACTTTTCCATCTGTCAATTGTCTCTATGATCAGTCTTCATTCCACTGGAAGTTACCTCGAGACTCTTCAAATTCTCTAGCAATCACCCTCCATCTCCTTGATTTCTTTGGTAGATGCAATAAGTTGTTTCATGTAGTTACAATCAGTCAGTCTCTTAGCAGTTACTAAGAGAACCTCTGCGTGCTCATGTCTTTGGCGCCTTTTTCCCTTTCTGAGAAATCTACACAGTGGGCGCTAGGTTTTCTGTTTAAGCCCCTTCCTTTCACATGACCATCGGAGGTGACCATACGCCTAACCAATAGTCGTTTCACAATTTTTCATTTCGGGTGATCGACTGTGAGCCACCTCAATTTTCCCAACTCGCAAAGATGCGAGGTGGAGCCTAGCACCGCTAGCTCTTTCCCTTCTCTTCCGCTGATGTGACCACTGACTATGACCACAACCTTATTCGAAAACGAATTTCACGATTTCGGTGATCTCTGTTGTAAATCCTAGCGACGTGATAACTCCTCCCTTAACCTTCATCAATGTGAACACTAGTTGTGATCAGGGGCCAAGCAAGAGGGCTGCTTTGCGATTTCACATATCCCGAACTCCTGATATGAGTTGCCTCAAAACTCCCAACTCGCGAAACTCTGAAATGCTTCATATCAGATCAATGGTCGAGATATCTCCCTCTGATCGATGAATGTGATCAATATCGTGGACTCATAATTCATATCAGATCAACGGTCCATATCCTCAGTGATCCGACAACTCAGATAATTTCGCGACTTTGCATATCGCAAGTTCCTACAACCCTCACCTTTGACTTCTCCAGCTCATGAGTTAGCGAAATGATGATCTCTCACCACATGTCCTATGGATCCAATGGCTCAGATCATTTCACGATTTCTCATATCGCGAGTTCCTACTACTCTCACCTTTGACTTCTCCAACTCGCGAGTCAGCGAAATGTTGATTTCTCGCCATGTGTCCTCTGGATCCAACGGTTCAGATCTCATCGCGATCCAATACGATGGCAGGGTCTATTCTCCTCCTCTGCACGCTCCTCCTGTCTGGACTCTGATCTGACGTCCATTGGGTATTCGGGATTGGTGAGCCAACGACCACTGTCGCTCAAACTTTTTAGCTTACGCATCCTCCCGACTTGGATGAATTTCTAAGTGTCAAAGGCTTTGACCTTTGATCCTTCTGCGAGTCCTGATGACTTGGACCTTGTCTGCACTTCTGGAAACTACTATCTCTTCTGATCTTTCTCGTCTCTGCATACTTCTCGCTTCTCCTCATGAGCTTCTCGAGCTTGCTATTCTGTGTCTTCGATGTTGTTCTTTCCATGCACACTCTGCCTGAAAACCTGCCAACATCACTGATGTTCTTTCCATCAATGACAAGCACAATCTGCCTGTAAACATGCCAACAATCTCCCCCTTTGGCATTGATGGAAACCCTGAATGACTGCACTATTCAACTTAGACCTCCAACTGTAGTATCCACACCTTTTCACCCCTTTGACATCAATGCCAAAGAAAACATGCTCCCCCTGAGCTGTTGTAGTATTTTTCGGAGGTATCAGATATTCAACCAACACATACTCCCCCTAACAGGATGGACTCTCTTAGGTTGATAGTAGGGTCACGCCCAACTTCTGGCGTAGATACTCAAACTGAGCTTGTGCAAGTGGTTTATTGAAGATATCAACAATATGGTCTTTGGATGAAATATAATGCAAATAAACCACAAAGTTGGTTACCTATTCCCTCAAGAAGTGATACTTGATGGGTATATGCTTGGTCTTGGAGTGAAAGACATGATTCTTTTACACACTAATTTCACTGGTATTATCAAAATGGATTGGTATCGGCACAATATAATTTACCTCCAAGTCTTCAAGTGTCTGAATCATCCACAACACTTGGGTACAACATGTGGCAGCTGTAATGTATTAAGATTCTGTAGTTGATAAGGAAATGGAAGCTTGCTTCTTGCTCAACCATGATACGAGGGAATCTCCTAAGAAGAATTCACCTCCACTCATGTTTTTCCTTTCATCCACGCAGTTAGCCCAATCAACATCTGAATAGAATGATAGTTGAAAATTATGATTCCTAGGATACCATAGGCCATATTCCATTGTTCCTTTCAAGTATCTGAATATTCTTTTGACAACTAACAAATGAATCTGTTTAGGTGCAGCCTGATACCTTCCTACCATGCCAACAACATGCATTATGTCTGGACGGGATGTTGTGATGTACAATAGGTTTCCTATCATAGACCTATATGGACTCTGATCAAAACTAGGTGAGTCATCATCCTTTCTTAACTTGCATCCAGTGACCATAGGTGTGCTCATAGGTGTAGAATATTCCATTTGAAACCTTTTCAACATTTCTCTTAGATATTTCTCCTGAGAAAGAAATAATCCTTCAGACCTTTGAGTAATTTGTAGACCAAAGAAAAATGATAGTTCCCCTATCATAGACATTTCAAATTCAGACTACATGGCAGAAGCAAACCATTGTACTAATGAAGCATTATTGCTTCCAAAAATGATGTCATCTACATAGACCAACAAAATGATCAAATCATCACCCTTTGTTTTGATATATAGATTGTTGTCAATTGTTCCTCTCTTGAACCCATTGTCTTGAAGATACTTATCCAGTCTGTAATACCAAGCATGAGGAGATTGTTTCAACCCATATAAGGATTTATTTAGCTTGCACACAAAGTCAGGGTTATCTGACAGTTGGAAACCTTATGGTTGTTCCATATAGACTTCTTCTTTTAGATCTCCATTTAGAAAAGCTGGCTTGACATCCATTTGACAGACTTTAAACTTCTTATGACAAGCCTAGGAAAGAAACATTCTAATAGCTTATAATCTTGCTACAGGTGCAAATGTTTCATCAAAGTCCAGTCCTTCTATTTGAGCATATCCTTTTTAGACCAATCTTGCCTTATTTCTTACAACATTTCCTTGCTCATCCATCTTATTTTTGTAGACCCATTTGGATCCTATTACATTTTATTTGCTGGCCTAGGAACAAGTTCCCAAGTGTCATTCTTTTCAATCTGGTCCAGTTCCTCATTCATTGATTTTAATGAGTTTACATATTCACTGGATTCATTGAAGTTCTTGGGTTCCACCATGGATATGAAGGCTATATGTGATCGCTCGGTGTTTTTTATTATCCTTCTCCTGGTTTGTACACCTTTGTATTTCTCACCAATTATCTGACTTGCAGGATGATTCTTTTGAGTAATTATGGAGGAATAATTTGATGTTGTCTGTTGATTTGAGTCTGTCTAAGTATTTGGATCTTCATCTGACTCAGAGTCTTCTTGTTCTGATTCTTGGACCTGTTCAACTTCAACTTCACCTATATCCTTTGTTGTTGATTCAATATTGTTCACCTCTCTTACTGGGATTCCTTCATCAAATTTTATGTCAATACAATAAACCAATTTATGCAACCTCTTATTATAGCATCTGTATCCTTTACAGTTTGTAGCATATCCTAAGAAGATGCCTTCATCAGCCCTATCATCATACTTGCCAAGGTTTTTATAATTATTATTTATGTAGCACTTACTCCCAAATATTTTGAAGTGTTTGATTGAAGTAGGTCTTCCATACCACAGTTCATAAGGTGTCTTGTCACTATGTGGTCTGCGGTGGGCTTTGTTAAGAATATGGTCTGCTGTGTGTATTTATTCAACCCAATAAGTTTAACCAATTTTCTTCTTATTCATCATTGACCTGGCCATTTGCTGCACTGTTCTATTTTTCCTCTCAACTACTCCATTTTGTCGTGTAGTTCCTGAAATTGTGTATTCTTTCTTGATCCCATGTTTATCACATAATTCCTTGAAATCAATTGACATAAATTCTCCTCCTCTCTTTGATCTTACTTCCTTTAACCTCTTTCCTGTTTGATTCTCAGTTAAAGCCTTGAATATTTTAAATTTCTCAAATGCTTCAACTTTTTCTTTGATAAAAGCAATCCAAGTGAGTCTGGAGTAGTCATCAATGACCAACATAAAGTAGTTTTCCTTCCTTGTGCCTTCCTGTCTTGATGGTCCACACAAATCCATATGAACTAATTGGAGTGGTTTCTCTGTTGAAGTAGAGATCTTGGATTTAAACCGTGTCCTGATTATCTTTCCTACTTGGTAGGGTTTACACACAGAATCTTGTGGATTTGATATTCTTGGAAGATCTTTTACTGCTTCAAGGTTTTTGAGCTTGATTAAGTGGTCAAAATTTAGATGTCCAAGTCTACTATGCCATAACCAACTTTCATCATATTTTCTTAGATGACACTCTTCTCTATATTCTTTCAACACATATACATTATTATCCGTCCTTATGCCTTTAGCCACCACTTGTCCTGAGTTTACAGACTTTATCTTGCAATCCTTGGAAGTGAACACTACTTCACATCCTCTGTCACACATTTGATTTACACTAAGAAAATTATGTTTCAACCCATCTACAAGCACAACATATTGGGGTTTTCCTTTACCATTACTCAAACTCACCATCCCTTTACCCTTGATTTTACCAGGAGCATCATTTCCAAAGGTTACATTTCCTGATTTGATTTCACTTAGAGACATAAAATTACTTTTGCCTCTCGTCATATGTTTGGAGTATCCACTATCAATATACCAGGGGTTCTTTTGTCTTTGAGATGACAACACTAATCCACACTTGTCATTCTCTTTATTATTCCAAACCTTGACGTTTTCAACAGAGAGATTCAGATTTGATTCATAGTTCCGTAAGCGACAGTCTACAACTTTATGTCCATAATTATGGCATGCGTAGCATTCTGGTTCATTGAATAAATGATCATAATGATTGTTATGCCTAACCTATGTCCTTTTCCCAGCCATCACATGATTTGCAGTCTGTGATTGTTTGTTACTTGGATGTCTCATTCTTTGTTGCAACAAATATCTATTCCTTGAGTGTTTTGATTGCTCATATCTAAATCTTAAAGAATAGTTTACATCTTTGTGACCAAAAATAGAACATAAAAAACAATATCCATAGAAAAATCCTTTGTACCTGGAAAATGGATGTCTTCTTTGAGCAGGTCGATTTCTTCCATGATGATGATTTCTTTGTTCTACAGATACAGTTCTGGTACTTTTTCTTTCACTCTTCCTTGGCGGTTGATTGTCTTCCTCTGTTTCTCCATATTTGTTGTTGTCAATGAATGTAGATTTGACAAACTTGATGGATTCTTTGTTGCTTGGCTAACTACAACTTGATCCTTCTTCATAACCCAAACCAGTTTTCAAATTTGGATTCCTTTGCTGATTCAGAATTGTGGTTAATCATTCTGAGACTTTAATGCTTGGAAAATTTTGGAGATACAATGCTTTGAACTTCTCCATCTCTTTTCTGGTTTTTACTACCTATTCTTCCAAGGCTTCACATCTTGCCTTATTCTCTTATAACTGTTGTTTCATAATGTCCTCTATTTTCTTTGCCTCTTCTAACTCCACCTTTAGTAGGGCAAAGTCTTCATCAGGGTTTTTAGCATTCTTTTGAAACTAAATGTCTATAGAAGAGACCTTTGGGTTGAACCTATCTGGCATAGATCTTAGAATTTTCTGAACTAAAGAGGCTTCCTCAATTTTTTCACCAAGAGCTTTCATTGCATTTACTAGTTCTTCAACTCTCAGAAAGTACTTTCCAATAGTTTCATCTTGTTTCATTTGTAGCTGTTCAAACTGTTCTCTGTAGGTTTGAAGCTTGGCATACTTTACCTTCTCATTACCTTCATAACTACTAATGAGTTTGTCCCACATGTATTTGGCAGTTTCTAAGTGCATAACTTTTACAAATTCTGCTTCTGCAAACCCACTAAGAATAACATTCATAGCCTTAGCGTTGAAGCTGAATTCTAGCTTGTCATCCTTATTATCTAGTACAACTAACTTTACATAACCAATCTCTACCACATCCCAAACATCTGCACCTAAAGCCATTATGTAGGTTCTCATCCTAACTTTCCATAAGGCAAAGTTTGTTCCATTGAACAGAGGGGCCTTGTTGGTTGAAGTTCCTTCATGGTTAGCAATGTTTAAGTGTTAGGATCTACCCTTAGATAAAAGGGGTCGGATCTGATACCAATTGCTAGACAACTGAGAGGGGTCTAAGGATATACCCTTAGATAAAAGGGGTCTGACCGATACCAATTGCTGCATTAACCCAGAGGTAGAATCATCATACTGTAGTTTGGGGGTGAATCGATTGTTACTGTGCTTAAAAAATTATGCCTATTTTAAACTCTTTACAACACACTCAATGACGATCACAATAATGCATAGATGTAGGCAATATAATATTCAACATCAAGCACACACATGAAATATACAGAGACATATATTTCTCAAGGAAACCCATAAAGGGAAAAACCTCTTCTTCTTGATATTATAAGTAAGCTTTATTTTCTGTACATTATCATTCTTATGATCACCAACTCATTATGAGGCTACCACTTTTATTTTGCAAGCTGAAACTTGCTGAGAGCACCAACTCTCTGGTTTCTCTAGCACCCACTAGAAGGAAGCACCAATTCCTTGGTTTCTCTAGCACCCACTAGAAGGAAGCACTAACTCCCTAAGTGTTCCAACACCAACTGGATGGAAGCACCAACTTCCAGTCACACATGCACCAACCTGTTTAATAGAGAACAATGGTTCTCCCTTGCACCACCCTGCCACCCTGGTTTTTCTGGCTGCAACCATATGGAAGCTACATCTCCCTGTGTTCAAGCACCCACTTGAAACTCTGAGGAAAAGAGTCCTCCCTAGCACCTCCCTAGCACCCTGAAATATCAATCTTTTCTTTATTGAATTTATCATAGTGATACAACATTTATCTATGGCTTACCAGTATCATCATTGTTCTGCTACACTTATCTTCTATGTTTGCATCAATGTCTCTTTCCTCACGTCTGTTGTGCTTTATGTTCTTCTCTCAGATATGCATTTTTGTTCCTTGTTTCTTCTGCGCTTTATGCTCTGTCTCTTCTTTCCATTCTATGCACGACGCCTCTTCTGTGCGCTTCATCTCCTGCACACAACATGATTCTACCCGCATGAAACAATCTCAATTGCAACACCCATCTCTTCTCTATTCTGCATTTTTATATTCTCTGTGCATCAACTGCATCCTTTGCACAATGCCTTTACATGTTATTCACTACATCATTGTTCTTCCCTACAGGTTGTTCACTACATCTCTTACTTACGACTGTATGGCTAACTAGCAGAAAATCTTAACTTCTCTATTCTACATATCTTCCTCATGTCGAGTCATCTACTTGATAATCATACGAACTCTTCATCTTCTCTGGCTGTTAGCTCCATGTGTTCATTATCGTAGTTCTTGGGTCGTTTTTTCTCATCATCGGGTCACATTCTAGGCCCAAGTTTGAACAAAGTGGGATTATTGGTTGAAAAGAAAAATTCTTCGTTTCCAAATATGAAATCATAGTTGGGTACCCATGTCAGAGTTTTACACGTGGTCTTGATTGCAAGTGAAGACGTGTAGTTCTTGGGCTGTTTTTTCTCAACTTCGGGTCACTTTCTAGGGCCAAGTTTGAACGAAGTAGGATTATGGGTTGAAAAGAAAATTTTTCCGTTTCGAAATATGAAATCATATTTTCATACCCATTTGAGAGTTCTACACGTGGTCTTGATTGCGAGCAAAGTGGTGTAATTCTTGGGCTGTTTTTTCTCAACGCCGGGTCACATTCTAGGCCCAAGTTTGAACGAAGTGGGATTATGCGTTGAAAAGAAAAATTATTTGTTTCCAAATATGAAATCATATTTGGATACCCATTTGAGATTTGTACAAGTGGTCTTGATTGCGAGCGAAGACGTGTAGGTCTTGGGCCTCTTTTTCTCAACTTCGGGTCACATTCTAGGCCCAAGTTTGAATGAAGTGGGATTATGGGTTGAAAAGAAAAATTCTTCGTTTCCAAATATGAAATCATATTTGGATACCCATTTGAGATTTGTACACGTGGTCTTCATTGCGAGCGAAGACGTGTAGTTGTTGGGCTGCTTTTCCTCAACTTTGGGTCACATTCTAGGCCCAAGTTTGAACAAAGTGGGATTATGGGTTTAAAAGAAAAATGCTTCATTTCCAAATATGAAATCATATTTGGATACCCATTTGAGAGTTGTGCACGTGGTCTTGATTGCGAGCGAAGACGTGTAGTTCTTGAGTCTCTTTTTCTCAACTTCGAGTCACATTCTAGGCCCAATTTGAACAAACTGGGATTATGGGTTGAAAAGAAAAATTCTTCATTTCCAAATATGAAATCATATTTGGATACCCATTTGAGAGTTGTAGACGTGGTCTTGATTGCGAGCGAAGACATGTAGTTCTTCGACTGTTTTTTGTCAATTTTGTGTCACATTCTAGGCCCAAGTTTGAGCCAAGTGGGATTATGGGTTGAAAAGAAAAATTCTTTGTTTCCAAATATGAAATCATATTTGGATATCCATTTGAGAGATGTACATGTAGTTCTTGTGCTTCTTTTTCTCAACTTCGGGTCACATTCCAGGCCCAAGTTTGAACGAAGTGGGATTATGGGTTGAAAAGCAAAATTCTCTGTTTCCAAATATGAAATCATATTTGGATACCCATTTGAGATTTGTACACGTGGACTTGATTGCGAGTGAAGACCTGTAGTTCTTGGGTCGTTTTTCCTTATCATCGGGCCACATTCTAGGCCCAAGTTTGAACGAATTGGGATTATGCGTTGAAAAGAAAATATTTTCGTTTCCAAATATGAAATCATAGTTGGATACCCATTTGAGAGTTGTACACGTGGTTTTGATTGCGAGTGAAGACGTTTAGTTCTTGGGCCGTGTTTTCTCAACTTCGGGTCACATTCTAGGTCCAAGTTTGAATGAAGTGAGATTATGGGTTGAAAAGAAAAAAAATTCATTTCCAAATATGAAATCATATTTCGATACCCGTTTGAGATTTGTACACGTGGGTTTTTATTGTGAACGAAGACGTGTAGTTATTGGGCCACTTTTTCTCAACGTCGGGTCACATTCTAGGCCCAACTTTGACCAACCTCGAACAAAGTGGAATTATAGGTTGAAAAGAAAAATTCTTCATTTCCAAATATGAAATCATATTTGGATACCGTTTGAGAGTTGTACACGTGGACTTGATTGTGAGTGAAGACATGTAGTTCTTGGCCCGGTTTTTCTCAACTTCGGGTCACATTATAGCCCCAAGTTTGACCAGCCTCGAACGAAGTGGAATTATGGGTTGAAAAACAAAAGTCTTCATTTTCAAATATGAAATCATATTTGGATACCCGTTTGAGAGTTGTATCCCTGGTCTTGATTACGAGTGAAGACGTGTATTTCTTGGGCCGCTTTTTTCCAACTTTCGGTCACATTCTAGGCCCAAGTTTGACCAGCCCTTAACGAAGTTGTTCTAGGCCCAAGTTGAATGAAGTGGGATTATGGGTTGAAAATCAAAATTCTTCGTTTCCAAATATGAAATCATATTTGGATACCCATTTTAGAGTTGTACACGTGGTCTTGATTGTGAGCCAAGACGTGTAGTTCTTGGGCCATTTTTTATCATCTTCGGGTCACATTCTAGACCCAAGTTTCAACGAAGTGAGATTACGGGTTGAAAAGAAAAATTCTTCGTTTCGAAATATGAAATCATATTTGGATACCCATTTGAGAGTTGTACACATGGTCTTGATTGCAAGCGATGACATGTAGTTCTTGGGCCCCTTTTCCTCAACTTCGGGTCACATTCTAGGCCCAACTTTGAATGAAGTGAGATTATGGGTTGAAAAGAAAAATTCTTTGTTTCCAAATATGAAATCATATTTGGATACCCATTTGAGAGTTGTACATGTGGTTTTCATTGGGAGCGAAGACGTGCAGTTCTTGGGCCGCTTTTTCTCAACTTCGGGTCACATTCTAGGCCCAAGTTTGAACGAAGTGGGATTATGGGTTGAAAATCAAAATTCTTCGTGTCCAAATCTGAAATCATAGTTGGATACCCATTTGAGAGTTTTACACATGGTCTTGATTGCGAGCGAAGACATGTAGTTCTTGGGCCGTTTTTTCTAAACTTTGGGTCATTTTGACCACCCTCGAACGAAATGGAATTATGAGTTGAAAAGAAAAATTCTTCATTTCCAAAAATGAAATCATATTTGGATATCCGTTTGAGAATTGTGCATGTGGTATTGATTGTGAGCGAATACGTGTAGTTCTTGGGCCGCTTTTTCTCAACTTCGGGTCACATGCTAGGCCCAAGTTTGAACGAAGTGGGATTATGGGTTGAAAATAAAAATTCCTCTTTTCCAAATATGAAATCATATTTGGATACCCATTTGAGAGTTGTTCACGTGGTCTTGATTGCGAGCGAAGACCTGTAGTTCTTGGGCCGCTTTTTCTCAACTTCGGTCCACGTTCTAGGTCCATGTTTGAACGAAGTGGGATTATGGGTTGGAAAGAAAAGCTCCTCGTTTCCACGTATGAAATCATATTTGGATACCCATTTGAGATTTGTACACCACAACCTTGATTGCGGGTGAAGACGTGTAGTTCTTGGGCCATTTTTTCTCAACTTCTGGTCACGTTCTAGGCCCAAAATTGAACGAAGTGGGATTATGGGTTGGAAAGCAAAGCCCTCCATTTCCACGTATGAAATCATATTTGGATACCCATTTGAGAGTTGTACACCACAACCTTGATTGCAGGCGAAGATGTGTAGTTCTTGGGCCTCTTTTTCTCAACTTCGAGTCACATTCTAGGCGTAAGTTTGAACGAAGTGGGATTATGGGTTGAAAAGAAAAATTCTTCATTTCCAAATATGAAATCATATTTGGATACCCATTTTAGAGTTGTACACGTGGTCTTGATTGCGAGCTAAGACGTGTAGTTCTTGGGCCATTTTTTATCATCTTCAGGTCACATTCTAGACCCAAGTTTCAACAAAGTGAGATTACGGGTTGAAAAGAAAAATTCTTCGTTTCAAAATATGAAATCATATTTGGATACCCATTTGAGAGTTGTACACATGGTCTTCATTGCGAGCGACGACGTGTAGTTCTTGGGCCCCTTTTCCTCAACTTCGGGTCACATTCTAGGCCCAACTTTGAATGAAGTGAGATTATGGGTTGAGAAACAAAATTCTTTGTTTCCAAATATGAAATCATATTTGGATACCCATTTGAGAGTTGTACATGTGGTTTTCATTGGGAGCGAAGACGTGCAGTTCTTGAGCCACTTTTTCTCAACTTCGGGTCACATTCTAGGCCCAAGTTTGAACAAAGTGGGATTATGGGTTGAAAATCAAAATTCTTCGTTTCCAAATCTGAAATCATAGTTGGATACCCATTTGAGAGTTTTACACATGGTCTTGATTGCGAGCGAAGACGTGTAGCTCTTGGGCCGCTTTTTCTCAACTTCGGGTCACATTCTACTTCTAAGTTTGAACGAAGTTGGATTATGGGTTTAAAAGAAAAGTTCTCTATTTCCAAATATGAAATCATATTTGGATACCCATTTGAGAGTTGTGCACATGGTCTTGATTGTGAGCGAAGATGTGTAGTTCTTGGGGCGATTTTCTCAAATTCGGGTCACATTCTAGGCCCAATTTGAACAAACTGGGATTATGGGTTGAAAATAAAAATTCTTTGTTTCCAAATATGAAATCATATTTGGATACCCATTTGAGAGTTGTACATGTGGTTTTGATTGCGAGCGAAGACATGTAGTTCTTGGGCTGCTTTTTCTCAACTTCGTGTCACATTCTAGGCCCAAGTTTGAACGAAGTGGGATTATGGGTTGAAAATAAAAATTCTTTGTTTCCAAATATCAAATCATATTTGGATACCCATTTGAGAGTTGTACATGTGGTCTTGATTGTGAGCGAAGACATGTAGTTCTTGGGCTGCTTTTTCTCAACTTCGGGTCACATTCTAGGCCCAAGTTTGAATGAAGTGGGATTATGGGTTGAAAAGCAAAATTCTCCGTTTCCAAATATGAAATCATATTTGAATACCCATTTGAGATTTGTACACGTGGTTTTGATTGCAAGTGAAGACGTGTAGTTCTTGGGCCATTTTTTAACATCATCGGGTCACATTCAAGGCCCAAGTTTGAACGAACTGGGATTATGGGTTGAAAGGAAAAATTCTTCGTTTCCAAATATGAAATCATAGTTGGATACCCATTTGAGTGTTGTACATGTGGTTTTGATTGCGAGCGAAGATGTGTAGTTCTTGGGTCGCTTTTTCTCAACTTCGGGTCACATTCTAGGCCCAAGTTTGAACAAAGTGGGATTATGGGTTGAAAAGAAAAAAATTTCGTTTCCAAATATGAAATCATATTTGGATACTCATTTGAGATTTGTACACGTGGGTTTTGATTGTGAACGAAGACGTGTAGTTCTTGGGCCGCTTTTTCTCAACTTCGGGCCACATTCTCGGCCTAACTTTGACCAACCTTGAATGAAGTGGAATTCTGGTTTGAAAAGAAAAATTCTTCATTTCCAAATATGAAATCATATTTGGATACCATTTGAGAGTTGTACATGTGGACTTGATTGCGAGTGAAGACGTGTAGTTCTTGGCCCGCTTTTTCTCAACTTCGGGTCTAATTCTAGGCCCAAGTTTTACCAACCTCGAACGAAGTGGAATTATGGGTTGAAAAGCAAAATTCTTCATTTTCAAATATGAAATCATATTTGGATACCCGTTTGAGAGTTGTACATGTGGTCTTGATTGCGAGTGAAGAAGTGTAGTTCTTGGGCCGCTTTTTCTCAACTTTGGATCACATTCTAGGCCCAAGTTTGACCAACCCTTAACGAAGTTGTTCTAGGCCCAAGTTTGACCAGCCCTTAACGAAGTTGTTCTAGGCCCAAGTTTGAATGAAGTGGGATTATGGGTTGAAAATCAAAATTCTTCGTTTCAAAATATGAAATCATATTTGGATACCCATTTGAGGGTTGTACACATAATCTTGATTGCGAGCTAAGACGTGTAGTTCTTGGGCCGCTTTTTATCATCTTCGGGTCACATTCTAGACCCAAGTTTCAATGAAGTGAGATTATTGGTTGAAAAGCAAAATTCTTTGTTTCCAAATATGAAAACATATTTGGATATCCATTTGAGAGTTGTAGGCATGGTCTTGATTGCGAGCGAGGACGTGTAGTTCTTGGGCAGCTTTTCCTCAACTTCGGGTCACATTCTAGGCCCAAGTTTGAATGAAGTGGGATTATGGGTTAAAAATCAAAATTCTCCGTTTCCAAATATGAAATCATATTTGGATACACATTTGAGAGTTGTACACGTGGTTTTGATTGTGAGTGAAGACGTGTAGTTCTTGGGCCGGTTTTTCTCAACTTCGGGTCACATTCTAGGCCCAAGTTTGAACGAAGTGGGATTATGGGTTGAAAATCAAAACTCTTCTTTTCCAAATATGAAATCATAGTTGGATACCCATTTGAGAGTCTTACACATGGTATTGATTGCGAGTGAAAACGTGTAGTTCTTGGGCCTCTTTTTCTAAACTTCGGGTCATGTTTTAGGCCTAAGTTTGACCACCCTCGAAGGAGGTGGAATTATGAGTTGAAAAGAAAAATTCTTCGTTTCCAAATATGAAATCATATTTGGATACCCGTTTGAGAGTTGTGAACGTGGTATTGATTGCGAGCAAATACGTGTAGTTCTTGGGCCGTTTTTTCTCAACTTCGGGTCACATGCTAGGCCCAAGTTTGAACGAAGTGGAATTATGGGTTGAAAATAAAAATTCTTTGTTTCCAAATAAGAAATCATATTTGAATACCCATTTGAGAGTTGTACATGTGGTCTTGATTGTGAGTGAAGACGTGTAGTTCTTAGGCCGTTTTTTCTCAATGTCGGGACACATTCTAGGCCCAAGTTTCAATGAAGTGGGATTATGGGTTGAAAAACAAATTTCTCTGTTTCCAAATATGAAATCATTTTTGAATACCCATTTGAGAGTTGTACATGTGGTCCTTATTGCGTGCGAAGACGAGTAGTTCTTGGGCCGTTTTTTCTCAACGTCGGGTCACATTCTAGACCCAAGTTTGATCGAAGTGGGATTATGGGTTGAAAATAAAAATCCTTCATTTCCAAATATGAAATAATTTTTTGATACCCATTTGAGAGTTATACATGTGGTCTTGGTTGCGAGCAAAGATGTGTAGTTCTTGGGCCGTTTTTTCTCAACGTCGGGTCACATTCTAGGCCCAAGTTTGAACGAAGTGGGATTATGGGTTGAAAAGAAAATTTCTTCATTTCCAAATATGAAATCATATTTGCGTACTCATTTGAGAGTTGTACACGTGATCTTGATTGCGAGCGGAGATGTGTTGTTCTTGGGCCACTTTTTCTCAAATTCGGGTCACATTCTAGGCCCAAGTTTGAACAAAGTGGGATTATGGGTTGAAAAGAAAAATTCTCTGTTTCCAAATATCAAATCATATTTGGATACCCATTTGATATTTGCACACGTGGTCTTGATTGCGAGTGAAGACGTGTAGTTCTTGGGCCGTTTTTCTCAACTTCGGGTCACATTCTAGGCCCAAGTTTGAACAAAGTGTTATTACGGGTTGAAAAGAAAAATTCTTCGTTTCCAAATACTAAATCATATTTGGACACTCATTTGAGAGTTGCACACATGGTCTTGATTGCAAGCAAAGACGTGTAGTTTTTGGGACGCTTTTTCTCAACTTCGGGTCACATTCTAGGCCCAAGTTTGAACGAAGTGGGATTATGGGTTGAAAAACAAAATTCTTCATTTCCAAATATGAAATCATATTTAAATACCCATTTGAGAGTTTGACTCGCGGTGTTGATTGCAAGTGATGACGTGTAGTTCTTGGGCTGTTTTTTCTCAACTTCGGGTCACATTCTAGGCCCAAGTTTGAACGAAGTGGGATTATGGGTTGAAAAGAAAAATTCTTCGTTTCCAAATACTAAATCATATTTGGACACCCATTTGAGAGTTGCACACGTGGTCTTGATTGCAAGCAAAGACATGTTGTTTTTGGGCCGTTGTTTCTCAACTTCGGGTCACATTCTAGGCCCAAGTTTGAACGAAGTGGGATTATGGGTTGAAAAACAAAATTTTCTGTTTCCAAATATGAAAACATATTTCAATACCCATTTGAGAGTCTGACTCGCGGTGTTGATTGCAAGCAATGACGTGTAGTTCTTGGGCCACTTTTTCTCAACTTCGGGTCACATTCTAGGCCCAAGTTTGAACGAAGTGGGATTATGGGTTGAAAACCAAAATTCTTTGTTTCCAAATATGAAATCATATTTGGATATCCATTTGAGAGTTGCACACATGGTCTTTATTGCAAGCAAATACGTGTAGTTCTTGGTCCGCTTTTTCTCAACTTCGGGTCACATTCTAGGCCCAAGTTTGAACGAATTGGGATTATGGGTTGAAAATCAAAATTCTTCGTTTCTAAATATGTAATCATAGTTGGGTACCCATTTGAGAGTTGTATACGTGGTCTTGATTGCGAGCGAATACGTGTAGTTCTTGGGCCGTTTTTTCTCAACTTCGGGTCACATTCTAGACCAAAGTTTGAACGAAGTGGGATTATGGGTTGAAAAGCAAAATTATTTGGTTCCAAATATAAAATCATATCTGGATACCCATTTGAGAGTTGTACACATGGTCTTGATTGTCAACGAAGACGTGTAGTTCTTGGGCCTCTTTTTCTCAATGTTGGCTCACATTCTAGGCCCCAGTTTGAACGAAGTGGAATTATGGGTTGAAAAACAAAATTCTTCGTTTCCAAATTTGAATATCATATTTGGATACCCGTTTGAGAGTTGTACACATGGTCTTGATTGCGAGCGAAGACGTGTAGTTCTTGGGTCGTGTTTTCTCAACTTTGGGTAACGTTCTAGGCCTAAGTTTGAACAAAGTGAGATTATGGGTTGAAAAGAAAAATTCTATGTTTCCAAATATGAAATCATATTTGGATACCCATTTGAGATTTGTACACGTGGTCTTGATTGTGAGCGAAGACATGTAGTTCTTGGGCCGCTTTTTCTCAACTTTGGGTCACATTCTAGGCCCAAGTTTGAACGAAGTGGGATTATGGGTTGAAAATAAAAATTCTCTATTTCCAAATATAAAATCATATTTGGATACCCATTTGAGAGTTATACATGTGGTCTTGAATGCGAGCGAAGACGTGTAGTTCTTGGGCCGCGTTTTCTCAAGTTCGGGTCACATTCTAGGCCCAAGTTTGAACGAAGTGGGATTATGGGTTGAAAAGAAAAATTCTTCGTTTTCAAATACTAAATCATATTTGGACACCCATTTGAGAGTTGCACACGTGGTCTTGATTGCAAGCAAAGAATTGTAGTTTTTGGGCCGCTTTTTCTCAACTTCGGGTCACATTCTAGGCCCAAGTTTGAACGAAGTGGGATTATGAGTTGAAAAATAAAATTCTTCATTTCCAAATATAAAATCATATTTAAATACCCATTTGAGAGTTTGACTCGCAGTGTTGATTGCGAGCGATGATGTGTAGTTCTTGGGCTGTTTTTTCTCAACTTTGGGTCACATTCTAGGCCCAAGTTTGAACGAAGTGGGATTATGAGTTGAAAAGTAAAATTCTCCGTTTCCAAATATAAAATCATATTTAAATACCCATTTGAGAGTTTGACTCGTGGTGTTGATTGCGAGCGATGACGTGTAGTTCTTGGGCCGCTTTTTCTCAACTTCGGGTCACATTCTAGGCCCAAGTTTGAACAAAGTGGGATTATGGGTTGAAAATCAAAATTCTTCATTTCCAAATAATGAATCATATTTGGACACCCATTTGAGAGTTGCACACATGGTCTTGATTGCAAGCAAAGACGTGTAGTTTTTGGGCCAGCTTTTCTCAACTTCGGGTCACATTCTAGGCCCAAGTTTGAATGAAGTGGGATTATGGGTTGAAAAACAAAATTCTCCGTTTCCAAATATGAAATCATATTTAAATACCCATTTGAGAGTTTGACTCACAGTGTTGATTGCGAGCGATGACGTGTAGTTCTTGGGCCACTTTTTCTCAACTTCGAGTCAAATTCTAGGCCCAAGTTTGAACGAAGTGGGATTATGGGTTGAAAACCAAAATTCCTTGTTTCCAAATATGAAATCATATTTGGATACCCATTTGAGAGTTGCACACATGGTTTTTATTGCGAGCAAATACGTGTAGTTCTTGGGCCGCTTTTTCTCAACTTCGGGTCACATTCTAGGCCCAAGTTTGAACGAATTGGGATTATGGGTTGAAAATCAAAATTCTTCGTTTCCAAATAAGAAATCATAGTTGGGTACCCATTTCAAAGTTGTATACGTGGTCTTGATTGCGAGCGAAGACGTGTAGTTCTTGGGCCGCTTTTTCTCAACTTCGGGTCACATTCTAGGCCAAAGTTTGAATGAAGTGGGATTAAGGGTTGAAAAGAAAAATTCTTTGGTTCCAAATATAAAATCATATCTGGATACCCATTTGAGAGTTTTACACATGGTCTTGATTGTGAACGAAGATGTGTAGCTCTTGGGCCTCTTTTTCTCAACGTTGGGTCACATTCTGGGCCCAAGTTTGAACGAAGTGGGATTATGGGTTGAAAAACAAACTTCTTCGTTTCCAAATATGAATATCATATTTGGATACCCATTTGAGAGTTGTACACATGGTCTTGATTGCGAGCGAAGACGTGTAGTTCTTGGGTCGCGTTTTCTCAACTTTGGGTAACGTTCTAGGCCCAAGTTTGAACGAAGTGGGATTATGGGTTGAAAAGAAAAATTCTCTATTTCCAAATATGAATTCATATTTGGATACCCATTTGAGATTTGTACACGTAGTCTTGATTGTGAGCGAAGACATGTAGTTCTTGGGCCGTTTTTTCTCAACTTTGGGTCACATTCTAGGCCCAAGTTTGAACGAAGTGGGATTATGGGTTGAAAAGAAAAATTATCTATTTCCAAATATGAAATCATATTTGGATACCCGTTTGAGAGTTATACATGTGGTCTTGAATGCGAGCGAAGATGTGTAGTTCTTGGGCCGCGTTTTGTCAACTTCGGGTCACATTCTAAGCCCAAGTTTGAATGAAGTGGGATTATGGGTTGAAAATAAAAATTATTCGTTTCCAAATATGAAATCATATTTAGATATCCATTTGAGAGTTGTACATGCAGTCTTGATTGCGAGCGAAAAGGTGTAGTTCTTGGGTCGCATTTTCTCAACTTCGGGTCACATTCTAGTCCCAAGTTTGAATGAAGTGGGATTATGTGTTGAAAAGAAAAATAATTTGTTTCCAAATAAGAAATCATAGTTGGACACCCATTTGAGAGTTGTACACATGGTATTGATTGCGAGTGAAGATGTGTAGTTCTTGGGTTTCTTTTTTTCAACTTCCGGTCAGATTCTAGGCCCAAGTTTGAACGAAGTGGGATAATGGGTTGAAAAGAAAAATTCTTCGTTTCCAAATATGAATATCATATTTGGATAGCCATTTGAGAGCTGTACATGTGGGATTTGATTGTGAACGAAGACGTGTAGTTCTTAGGCCTCTTTTTCTCAACTTTGGGTCACATTGTAGGCCCAAGTTTGAATGAAGTGGGATTATGGGTTGAAAAGAAAAAATCTCCATTTCCAAATATGAAATCATATTTGGATACCCATTTGAGAGTTGTACACGTGCTCTTGATTGTGAGCGAAGACATGTATTTCTTGGGCCACTTTTTCTCAACATTGGGTCACATTCTAGGCCCCAGTTTTAACGAAGTGGGATTATGGTTTGAAAAGCCAAATTCTTCCTTTCCAGATATGAAATCATATCTCGATACCCATTTGAGAGTTGTACACGTGGTCTTGATTGCGAGCGAAGACGTGTAGTTCTTGGGCCGTTTTTTCTCAACTTTGGGTCACATTCAACGCCCAAGTTTGAACGAAGTGGGATTATGGGTTGAAAAGAAAAATTCTTTGTTTCCAAATATGAAATCATATTGGGATACCCATTTGAGAGTTCTACATGTGGTCTCGATTGCGACTGAAGACGTGTAGTTCTTGGGCCTCTTTTTTCTCAACTTCGGGTCACATTCTAGGCCCAATTTTGAACGAAGTGGGATTATTGGTTGAAAATCAAACTTCTTCATTTCCAGATATGAAATCATGTATGGATACACATTTTAGAGTTCTACACATGGGCTTGATTTCGAGCGAAGACGTGTAGTTCTTGGGCCACTTTTTCTCAACTTTGGGTCACATTCTAGGCCCAGGTTTGAACGAAGTGGGATTATGGGTTGAAAAGAAAAATTCTTCGTTTCCAAATATGAAACCATAGTTGGATACCCATTTGAGAGTTGTACACGTGGTCTTGATTGTGAGCGAAGACGTGTAGTTCTTGGGCTGTTTTTTCTCAACATCAGGTCACATTCTAGCCCCAAGTTTAAACGAAGTGGGATTATGGGTTGAAAAGTAAGATTCTACATTTCCAAATATGAAATCATAGTTGGATACTCATTTGAGAGATGTACACGTGGTCTTGATTGCGAGTGAAGACGTGTGGTTCTTGGGCCTCTTTTTCTCAACTTTGAGTCACATTCTAGGCCCAAGTTTGAACAAAGTGGGATTATAGGTTGAAAAGCAAAATTCTTCGTTTCCAAATACTAAATCATATTTGGACACCCATTTGAGAGTTGCACATGTGGTCTTGATTGCAAGCAAAGACGTGTCATTTTTGGGCCACTTTTTCTCAACTTCGGGTCACATTCTAGAAACAAGGTTGAACAAAATGGGATTATGGGTTGAAAAACAAAATTCTCCGTTTCCAAATATGAAATCATATTTAAATACCCATTTGAGAGTTTGACTCGCGATGTTGATTGCGAGTGATGACATGTAGTTCTTCGGCCGTTTTTTCTCAACCTCGGGTCACATTCTAGGCCCAAGTTTGAACGAAGTGGGATTATGGGTTGAAAAGAAAAATTCTTCGTTTCCAAATACTAAATCATATTTGGACACCCATTTGAGAGTTGCACAAGTGGTCTTGATTGCAAGCAAAGCCGTGTAGTTTTTGGGCCGTTTTTTCTCAACTTCGGGTCACATTCTAGGCCCAAGTTTGAACGAAGTAGGATTATGGGTTGAAACAAAAAATTCTTCATTTCCAAATATGAAATCATATTCAAATACCCATTTGAGAGTTTGACTCGCGGTGTTGATTGCGAGCTATGACGTGTAGTTCTTGGGCTTCTTTTTCTCAACTTCGGGTCACATTCTAGGCCCAAGTTTGAACGAAGTGGGATTATGGGTTGAAAACCAAAATTATTTGTTTCCAAATATGAAATCATATTTGGATACCCATTTGAGAGTTGCACACATGGTCTTTATTGCGAGCGAATACGTGTAGTTTTTGGGCCTCTTTTTCTCAACTTCGAGCCACATTCTAGGCCCAAGTTTGAATGAAATGGGATTATGGGTTGAAAATAAAAATTCTCCGTTTCCAAATATGAAATCATAGTTGGGTACCCATTTGAGAGTTGTATACGTGGTCTTGATTGTGAGCAAAGACGTGTAGTTCTTTGAAGTTCTTGGGCCTCTTTTTCTCAATTTCGGGTCACATTCTAGGCCAAAGTTTGAACGAAGTGGGATTATGGGTTGAAAAGAAAAATTCTTTGGTTCCAAATATGAAATCATATCTGGATACCCATTTGAGAGTTGTACACATGGTCTTGATTCTGAACGAAGATGTGTAGTTCTTGGGCATCTTTTTCTCAACGTTGGGTCACATTCTAGGCCCTAGTTTGAACGAAGTGGGATTATGAGTTGAAAAGAAAAATTATTCATTTCCAAATATGAATATCATATTTGGATACCCATTTGAGAGTTGTACACATGGTCTTGATTACGAGCAAAGACGTGTAATTCTTGGGTCGCATTTTCTCAACTTTGGGTAACGTTCTAGCTCCAAGTTTGAACGAAGTAGGATTATGGGTTGAAAAGAAAAATTCTCTGTTTCCAAATATGAAATCGTATTTGGATACCCATTTGAGATTTGTACACGTGGTCTTGATTGTGAGGGAAGACATGTAGTTCTTGGCTGTTTTTTCTCAACTTTGGGTCACATTCTAGGCCCAAGTTTGAACGAAGTGGGATTATGGGTTGAAAAGAAAATTTCTCTATTTCCAAATATGAAATCATATTTGAAGACCCATTTGAGAGTTATACACGAGATCTTGAATGTGAGCGAAGACCTTGTTACATGTCAAAAATACTCACTTTGATAGTGTCGCAAGTGTTTCATTACAAGGTTCGCAAGTGTCACATTTTTCTCACAAGTGTCGCAAGTGTTAAAGAAAGCATACTACCATGATGCCCATGTCGTGCCTATAATGACATGAGAAGGACACTTGAAACACCTCAAACATTTGATTTGGAAGAGGAGTAGGCTCATGAACCTTTTGCCATCTGAAAACACTCAAAAAACTAAGTTTTTGGAGGGGAGCGCTCCCTTATAACTATCTCAGGAGTGCTGGAGCCCCCCCATAAGCCATCAGGGAGCATTATAGCGCTGCATCAACTCTTTTACAGGAGCGCTCCTATCCTCAGGAGTGTTGATGCTCCCCTACACAATACTAGGGAGCGTTATAACGCTCTGAGTGCCCTTTTGAGGGAGTGCTACCTATTCTGGGCAGTAGTTAAGTTGTTGAGATGAATGGGGGAAGGATCCTTTCATTCTTGGAAGGCAGTTGGATTCGAATCCCTAGTCCAGCCATGATCTTAGGGCAGATCCTCAACTGAAGGATGAAAATCCTCAACCTCTTCAAGGATATCTCAAGTGGTTAAAGCCTCTCCAAGGCTATATAAGCAAGCTTTCTAATGGTGAAAGAGGACTAGGAAAGGGAGAATCACACCAAACTTATGATCTTATAAGTGGTGCTAGAACAGAGATGATCTTGGAAGCAAGAGACCTATGATCTCATAGGGAGAAATTGGTGAATCTATCATCATTCAAATCATGGATCTTTTGAGCAAGGGGTAGACAAGGAGGATTTGACGAAGCTGCTGCAATCCATCTACGACTGTAAGTAATGTTTTGTCCTCATTAATATAATTTACTTGGCGTGTTTCTTTCTAATTCGTGCTCAATCTGACATGAATTTGTCTCTTTAGTAGATAGACCTATTTCAGACTAATCTTGATAGAGTAGGAAGTGGTCGTACTTTTTTTGTCTATAGGGCTTATCGAAGAGCGAAAGATTGGAGCTCAACTTGGAGCGTGCAGGGACAAACACCGGTAAAAGGTACTTCTTTTCTCCTTCCTTCTTACACACTAGTCCACCTAGATATAAAAGGAAGTCAGTGACCATGATAAGCACTTTCTGTCTTAGAGTTAAGAGTCTATCTCTTTGAGGAGATCTGCCTGTCCGTAGGGAGATTTTCCTTCAACAGAAACTAGCGACTCCACTGGGGAGAATCATAACTTTCTTAGTTTTTTATTTCCTCATAGACCTTGTCTTACCTTTTTTTTTCTTAGGCCTTGTTCACCCCTTTATATCTGATTGCACTCGCTGGTCGACTCTTTACCCCATCACACTCAGCTTGCCTATCAAAATTTGATCAAACTTTTGGGTTTTTAGACATTTTTATGAGTTTTTGAGCCTGGCGCCCCCCTGCCCATGTTAGAAGAGTTCCAACACTCCCTGACGGTGTTGGACAAAGTGTTATAATGCCCTGGTGTCCCTTACACCAGAGCGCCAGCCCCTTTTTTCACAAAATCTCTTAAAAAATTCCATTTTTTGGAGGTCCAAACCCTGTTTTTTCACTTGCTGAGCTGCTTTGTGATTCAATGATTCTTCCTTTGACCTTTGACATGATTCCTCTTGAGAAGTAAACACCTTGTTGTTCATATTTTATTCCCTTCTTCATTATTTTTGAGTTTTTTCTATTGAGAACTTGAAATCGATCCGCTGTTTTTTCCTCTCCTATCCGACTGAGTGTGAACTCCAGTGAAGGACATTAGAAGTCTGTGACTCTTCTCATTTGGTTCTTTGAGGTCATCTGATCCAATTTCTTTCTCCTTCCTTTTGCATTTTTTATTTTCTTTCTCTTGTTTGATTCCAAAAGGATGTGTTGTTTGTGCGAAATCTGCGTTTTCTTGTCCGAATCTCCTTGATCTGAAAGGGTAGTTGGCAGGACAAGTTTTTCATTGAATTGATCATCATTCGCATGAAAACGACAAAAGTGCATCTTAATGATTAGTTTGCATATTAGTTTTCATTTCTGAAATGTTGTAGCATCATATTGGATTTGATTGAGAACAAAATTGATTGAGGGCATTCCTTATCAAGTGTTCGATAGTGAAAACGACTCTTCCTCTTTCCCTTAAATAGGTATTCATTAAAAAGAAACGATTGCTTATCATATTTCATGCATATTTTTGGGAATTGAGTCATCATTCCATCAGTTTCACTTTCATACACCCTCTGAGTAAACAACAACCATTAAAATCAATGCTTAACTAAAATTTATCAGACTTTTTACATCTTTGTTAGCA
>SNQJ01S0001053.1:619449-678898 GCA_010110895.2 Picea sitchensis
AGATTTGTACACGTGGTCTTGATTGCGAGCTAAGACGTGTAGTTCTTTGGCCGTTTTTTCTCAACTTCGGGTCACATTCTAGGCCCAAGTTTGAACGAAGTGGGATTATGGGTTGAAAAGAAAAATTCTTCGTTTCCAAATAAGAAATCATACTTGGATACCCATTTGATATTTGTACACGTGGTCTTGATTGCGAGTGAAGACCTGTAGTTCTTTGGCCGCTTTTTCTCAACGTCGGGACACATTCTAGGCCCAAGTTTCAACGAAGTGGGATTATGGGTTGAAAAACTAAATTCTCCGTTTCCAAATATGAAATCATATTTGAATACCCATTTGAGAGTTGTACACGTGGTCTTGATTGCAAGCGAAGACGTGCAGTTCTTGGGTCGTTGTTTCTCAACGTCGGGTCACATTCCAGGCCCAAGTTTCATCGAAGTGGGACTATGGGCTGAAAAGCAAAACACATTGTTTCCAAATATGAAATAATATTTGGATACCCATTTGAGAGTTATACACATGGTCTTGTTTGCGAGAGAAGACGCGTAGTTCTTGGGCCGCTTTTTCTCAACGTCGGGTCACATTCTAGGCTCAAGTTTGAACGAAGTGGGATTATGGGTTGAAAAGAAAATTTATTTTTTTCCAAATACGAAATCATATTTGGATACTCATTTGAGAGTTGTACACGTGATCTTGATTGCGAGCGAAGAGGTGTAGTTCTTGGGCCGTTTTGTTCTCAACTTCGGGTCACATTCGAGACCCAAGTTTGAATGAAGTGGGATTATGGGTTGAAAAGAAAAATTATCTATTTCCAAATATGAAATCATATTTGGATACCCATTTGAGAGTTGCACATGTGGTCTTGATTGCGAGCGAAGATGTGTAGTTATTAGGCCATTTTTCTCAACTTTGGATCACATTCTAGGCCCAAGTTTGAACGAAGTAGGATTATGGGTTGAAAAGCAAAATTGTGAGTTTCCAAATATGAAATAATATTTGGACACCCATTTGAGAGTTGCACACGTGGTCTTGATTGTAAGCAAAGACGTGTAGTTTTTGGGCTGCGTTTTCTCAACTTCGAGTCACATTCTAGGCCCAAGTTTGAATGAAGTGGGATTATGGGTTGAAAAGAAAAATTCTTCGTTTCCAAATATGAAATCATATTTAAATACTCATTTGAGAGTTGGACTCGTGGTCTTGATTGCGAGCGATGACGTGTAGTTCTTGGGCCGTTTTTTCTCAACTTTGGGTCACATTCTAGGCCCAATTTTGAACGAAGTGGAATTATGGGTTGAAAACCAAAATTCTTCGTTTCCAAATATGAAATCATATTTGGATACCCATTTGAGAGTTGTACACATGGTCTTTATTGCGAGCGAAAACATGTAGTTCTTGGGCCACTTTATCTCAACTTCGGGTCACATTCTAGGCCCAAATTTAAACGAAATGGGATTATGGGTTGAAAAGAAAAATTCTTCGTTTCCAAATATGAAATCATAGTTGGGTACCCATTTGAGAGTTGTATATGTGGTCTTGATTGTGAGCGAAGATGTGTAGTTCTTGGGCCTCTTTTTCTCAACTTCGGGGCACATTCTAGACCAAAGTTTGAACGAAGTGGGATTATGGGTTGAAAAGCAAAATTCTTCATTTCCAAATATGAAATCATATCTAGATACCCATTTGATAGTTGTACACATGGTCTTGATTGCGAACAAAGACGTGCAGTTCTTGGGCCTCTTTTTCTCAACATCGGGTCACATTCTAGGCCCGAGTTTGAACGAAGTGGGATTATGGGTTGAAAACAAAAATTATTCGTTTCCAAATATGAATATCATATTTGGATACCCATTTGAGAGTTGTACATGTGGGTTTTGATTTTGAACGAATACGTGTAGTTCTTGGGTCGTTTTTTCTCAACATCGGATCACATTCTAGGCCCATGTTTGAACGAAGTGGGATTATGGGTTGAAAAGAAAAAGTTGTTTGTTTCTAAATAAGAAATCATATTTCAATAGCCATTTGAGAGTTGTACATGCGGTCCTGATTGCAAGCGAAGACGTGTAGTTCTTGGGCCGCTTTTTCTCAACTTCGAGACACATTCTAGTCCTAAGTTTCAACGAAATGGGATTATGGGTTGAATAGAAAAATTCTTTGTTTCCAAATATGAAATCATATTTGAATACCCATTTGAAAGTTGTACACATGGTCTTGATTGCAAGCAAAGATGTGTAGTTCTTGGGCCGTTTTTTCTCAATGTTGGGCCACATTCTAGGCCCAAGTTTGATCGAAGTGGGATTATGGGTTGAAAAGAAAAATCCTTCGTTTCCAAATATGAAATAATATTTGGATACCCATTTGAGAGTTATACATGTGGTCTTGATTGCAGGCGAAGACGTGTAGTTCTTGAGCCGTTTTTTCTCAACGTCGGGTCACATTCTTGGCCCAAGTTTGAACGAAGTGGGATTATGGGTTGAAAAGAAAATTTCTTCGTTTCCAAATATGAAATCATATTTGGATACTTGTTTGACCGTTGTACACGTGATCTTGATTGCGAGCAGAGAGGTGTAGTTCTTGGGCCGCTTTTTCTGAACTTTGGGTCACATTCTAGGCCCAAGTTTGAACGAAGTGGGATTATGGGTTGGAAAGAAAAATTCTCTATTTCCAAATATGAAATCATATTTGGATACCCATTTGAGAGTTGGACACGTGGTCTTGATTGTGAGTGAAGACGTGTAGTTCTTGTGCTGTTTTTCTCAACTTCGGGTCACATTCTAGGCCCAAGTTTGAACGAAGTGGGATTATGGGTTGAAAAGCAAAATTCTTCGTTTCCAAATATGAAATCATATTTGGACACCCATTTGAGTGTTGCACACTTGGTTTTGATTGCAAGCAAAGACGTGTAGTTTTTGGGCTGCGTTTTCTCAACTTCGGCTCACATTCTATGCCCAAGTTTGAACCAAGTGGGAATATGGGTTGAAAAGAAAAATTCTTCGTTTCCAAATATGAAATCATATTTAAATACCCATTTGAGAGTTGGAATCATGGTCTTGATTGCGAGCAATGATGTGTAGTTCTTGGGCTGCTTTTTCTCAACTTTGGGTCACATTCTAGGCCCAAGTTTGAACGAAGTGGGATTATGGGTTGAAAACCAAAATTTTTCGTTTCCAAATATGAAATCATATTTGGATACCCATTTGAGAGCTGTACACATGGTCTTTATTGCGAGTGAAGACGTGTAGTTCTTGGGCCTCTTTTTCTCAACTTCAGGTCACATTCTAGGCTCAAGTTTGAAGGAAGTGGGATTATGGGTTGAAAAGAAAAATTCTCCGTTTCCAAATATGAAATCATAGTTGGGTACCCATTTGAGAGTTGTATACGTGGTCTTGATTGCAAGAAAAGACGTATAGTTCTTGGGCTGCTTTTTCTCAAGTTCGGGTCACATTCTAAGCCAAAGTTTGAACGAAGTGGGATTATGGATTGAAAAGCAAAATTCTTCATTTTCAAATATGAAGTCATATCTGGATACCTATTTGAGAGTTGTACACATGGGTTTTGATTGTGAACGAAGAGGTGTAGTTCTTGGGCCACATTTTCTCAACCTTGGCTCACATTCCAGGCCCAAATTTGAAAGAAGTGGGATTATGGGTTGAAAAGCAAAATTCTCCATTTCCAAATATGAAATCATTTTTGGATACCCATTTGAGAGTTGTACACGTGGTCCTTATTGTGAGTGAAGACATGTAGTTCTTTGGCCCCTTTTTCTCAACTTTGGGTCACATTCTAGTCCCAAGTTTGAACGAAATGGGATTATGGGTTGAAAAACAAAATTCTCTGTTTCCAAATATGAAATCATATTTGGATACCCATTTTAGAGTTGTAGACGTGGTCTTCATTGTGAGAGAAGTCGTGTAGTTCTTGGACCGTTTTTTCTCAACATCGTGTCACATTCTAGGCCCAGGTTTGAACGAAGTGGGATTATGGGTTGAAAAGAAAAATTCTTCGTTTCAAAATAAGAAATCATATTTGGATAGCCATTTGATAGTTGTAGACGTGGTCCTGATTGCGAGCGAAGATGTGTAGTTCTTAGGTCGTTTATTCTCAACGTCGGGACATATTCTAGGCCCAAGTATCAACGAAGTGGGATTATGGGTTGAAAAGAAAAATTATCTGTTTCCAAATATGAAATCATATTTGAATACCCATTTTAGAGTTGTATACGTGGTCTTGATTGCGAGTGAAGACGTGTAGCTCTTGGGCCGTTTTGTCTCAACGTCGGGTCACATTCTAGGCCCAAGTTTTATCGAACTGGGATTATGGGTTGAAAAGAAAAATCCTTCATTTCCAGATATGAAATAACATTTGGATACCCATTTGAGAGTTGTACACATGGTCTTGATTGCGAGCGAAGACGCGCAGTTCTTGGGCCGCTTTTTCTCAATGTCGTGTCATATTCTAGGCCCAAGTTTGAACGAAGTGGGATTATGGGTTGAAAAGAAAAATTCTTTGTTTCCAAATATAAAATCATATTTGGATACCCATTTGAGAGTTGTACTCATGGTCTTGATCGTGAGCGAAGACGTGTATTTCTTGGGCTGTTTTTTCTCAACTTCGAGTCACATTCTAGGCCCAAGTTTGAACGAAGTGGGATTATGGGTTGAAAACCAAAATTCTTTGTTTCCAAATATGAAAACATATTTGGATACCCATTTGAGGGTTGGACTCGTGGTCTTGATTGCGAGCGAACAAGTGTAGTTCTTGGGCCACCTTTTCTCAACTTCGGGTCACATTCTAGACCCAAGTTTGAACGAAGTGGGATTATGGGTCGAAAACCAAAATTCTTCGTTTCCAAATATGAAATCATATTTGGATACCCATTTGAGTGTTCCACACGTGGTCTTTATTGCGAGCGAAAACGTGTAGTTCTTGGGCCATTTTTTCTCAACTTCGGGTCACATTCTAGGCCCAAGTTTGAACGAAGTGGTATTATGGGTTGAAAAGCAAAATTCCCCGTTTCCAAATATGAAATCACAATTGGGTACCCATTTGAGAGTTGTATACGTGGTCTTTATTTCGAGCAAATATGTGTAGTTCTTGCGCCTCTTTTTCTCAACTTCGAGTCACACTCTAGGCCCAGGTTTGAACGAAGTGGGATTATTGGTGGAAACAAAAATTCTTTGTTTTGAAATATGAAATCATATCTGGATACCCATTTGAGAATTGTACATGTGGTCCCTATTGCGAACGAAGCCGTGTAGTTCTTGGGGCTCTTTTTCTCAACGTCGGGTCACATTCTAGGCCCGAGTTTGAACAAAGTGGGATTATGGGTTGAAAAGAAAATTTCTTCATTTCCAAATATGAATATCATATTTGGATACCCATTTGAGAGTTGTACACGTGGGTTTTGATTGCAAATGAAGAAGTGTAGTTCTTGAGTTGCATTTTCTCAACGTCGGGTCACATTCTAGGCCAAAGTTTGAATGAAGTGGGATTATGCATTGAAAAGAAAAATTCTTTGTTTTAAAATATGAAATCATATTTGGATACCCATTTGAGAGTTGTACACGTGGTCTTGATTGTGAGCGAAGACTTGTAGTTATTGGGCTTCTTTTTCTCAACTTTGGGTCACATTCTAGGCCCAAGTTTGAACGAAGTGGGATTATGGGTTGAAAAGAAAAATTCTTCGTTTCAAAATATGAAATAATAGTTGGGTACCCATTTGAGTGTTCTATACTTGGTATTGATTGCGAGCGAAGACGTGTAGTTCTTGGGCCATTTTTTCTCAACTTCGGGTCAGATTCTAGGCACAAGTTTGAATAAAGTGGGATTATGGGTTGAAAATAAAAATTCTTCGTTTCCAAATATGAAATCATATATGGATACCCATTTGAGAGTTGTACACGAGGTCTTCATTGCGAACGAAGACGTGTAGTTCTTGGGACTCTTTTTCTCAACGTCGGGTCAAATTCTAGGCCTGAGTTTGAACGAAGTGGGATTATGGGTTGAAAAGCAAAATTCTTTGTTTCCAAATATGAATATCATATTCGGATACCCATTTGAGAGTTGTACACGTGTGTTTTTATTGTGAACGAAGACGTGTAGTTCTTGGGCCGCATTTTCTCAACGTCGGGTCATATTCTAGGCCCAAGTTTGAACAAAGTGGGATTATGGGTTGGAAAGAAAAATTCTCTGTTTCCAAATATGAAATCATATTTAGATACCCATTTGAGAGTTGCACACGTGGTCTTGATTGCGAGCGAAGACGTGTAGTTCTTGCGCCGTTTTTCTCAACTTCGGGTCACATTCTAGGCCCAAGTTTGAACGAAGTGGGATTATGGGTTGAAAATCAAAATTCTTTGTTTCCAAATATGAAATCATATTTGGACAACCATTTGAGAGTTGCACACATGGTTTTGATTGCAAGAAAAGATGTGTAGTTTTTGGGCCTCTTTTTCTCAACTTCGACTCACATTCTAGGCCCAAGTTTGAACGAAGTGGGATTATGGGTTGAAAAACAAAATTCTTCGTTTCCAAATATGAAATCATATTTAAATACCCATTTGAGAGTTGGACTCATGGTGTTGATTGCGAGCAATGACATGTAGTTCTTGGGCCGTTTTTTCTCAAATTCGGGTCACATTCTAGGCCCAAGTTTGAATGAAGTGGGATTATGGGTTGAAAACCAAAATTTTTCGTTTCCAAATATGAAATCATATTTGGATACCCATTTGAGAGTTGCACACATGGTCTTTATTGCGAGTGAAGACGTGTAGTTCTTGGGCCTCTTTTTCTCAACTTCAGGTCACATTCTAGGTCCAAGTTTGAAGGAAGTGGGATTATGGGTTGAAAAGCAAAATTCTCCGTTTCCAAATATGAAATCATAGCTGGGTACCTATTTGAGAGTTGTACACGTGGGTTTTGATTGTGAATGAAGAGGTGTAGTTCTTGGGCTGCATTTTCTCAACGTCGGGTCACATTCTAGGCCCAAATTTAAAAGAAGTGGGATTATGGGTTGAAAAGAAAAATTCTTTGTTTCCAAATATGAAATCATTTTTGGATACCCATTTGAGAGTTGTACACGTGGTCTTGATTGTGAGCGAAGACATGTAGTTATTGGGCCCCTTTTTCTCAACTTTGGGTCACATTCTAGGCCCAAGTTTGAACGAAGTGGGATTATGGGTTGAAAAGCAAAATTCTTTGTTTCCAAATATGAAATCATATTTGGATACCCATTTGAGAGTTGTACATGTGGTCTTCATTGCGAGTTAAGATGTGTAGTTCTTGCACTGTTTTTTCTCAACATCGTGTCACATTCAAGGCCCAAGTTTGAACGAAGTGGGATTATGGGTTGAAAAGAAAAATTCTTCGTTTCGAAATAAGAAATCATATTTGGATAGCCATTTGAGAGTTGTACATGTGGTCCTGATTGCGAGCGAAGACATGTAGTTCTTAGGCCGTTTTTTCTCAATGTCGGGACATATTCTTGGCCCAAGTTTCAACGAAGTGGGATTATGGGTTGAAAAGAAAAATTATCCGTTTCCAAATATGAAATCATATTTGAATACCCATTTTAGAGTTGTACACGTGGTCTTAATTGCGAGCGAAGATGTGTAGCTCTTGGGCCGTTTTTTCTCAACGTCGGGTCACATTCTAGGCCCAAGTTTTATCAAAGTCAGATTATGGGTTGAAAAGAAAAATCCTTCATTTCCAAATATGAAATAATATTTGGATACCCATTTGAGAGTTGTACACGTGGTCTTGATTGCGAGCGAAGACGCGTAGTTCTTGGGCCGCTTTTTCTCAATGTCGTGTCACATTCTAGGCCCAAGTTTGAACGAAGTGGGATTATGGGTTGAAAAGCAAAATTCTTTGTTTCCAAATATAAAATCATATTTGGATACCCATTTGAGAGTTGTACTCGTGGTCTTGATTGTGAGCGAAGATGTGTAGTTCTTAGGTCATTTTTTCTCAACTTTGGGTCACATTCTAAGCCCAAGTTTGAACGAAGTGGGATTATGGGTTGAAAACCAAAATTCTTTGTTTCCAAATATGAAATCATATTTGGATACCCATTTGAGAGTTGGACTTGTGGTCTTGATTGCGAGCGAACACATGTAGTTCTTGGCCGCCTTTTCTCAACTTTGGGTCACATTCTAGACCCAAGTTTGAACGAAGTGGGATCATGGGTCGAAAACCAAAATTCTTCGTTTCCAAATATGAAATCATATTTGGATACCCATTTGAGAGTTGCACACGTGGTCTTTATTGCGAGCGAAGATGTGTAGTTATTGGGCCACGTTTTTCTCAACTTCGGGTCACATTCTAGGCCCAAGTTTGAACGAAGTGGAATTATGGGTTGAAAAGCAAAATTCTCCATTTCCAAATATGAAATCATATTTTAATACCCATTTGAGAGTTGTAGACATGGTCTTGATTGTGAGCGAAGACGTGTATTTCTTGGGCCGTTTGTTCTCAACGTTGGGGTACATTCTAGGCCCAAGTTTGATCAAAGTGGGATTATGGGTTGAAAAGCAAAATTCTTCGTTTCAAAATATGAAATCATATTTGGATACCCATTTGAGAGTTTCACATATGGTCTTGATTGCAAGCAAAGATGTGTAGTTCTTGGGCCTCTTTTTCTCAACTTTGGTTCACATTCTAGGCCCAAGTTTGAACGAAGTGGGATTATGGGTTGAAAAGTAAAATTCTCCATTTCCAAATATGAAATCATATTTGGATACCCATTTGAGAGTTGCACACGTCGTATTTATTGCGAGCAAATACGTTTAGTTCTTGGGCCGTTGTTTCTCAACTTCAGTTCACATTCTAGGCCCAAGTTTGAACGAAGTGGGATTATGGGTTGAAAAGCAAAATTCTTCGTTTCCAAATATGAAATCATAGTTGGGTACCGATTTGAGAGTTGTATATGTGGTCTTGATTAGGAGTGAAGACGTGTAGTTCTTGGGTCGTTTTTTCTCAACTTCGTGTCAGATTCTAGGCCAAAGTTTGAACAAACTCAGACTATGGGTTGAAAAGAAAAATTCTTCGTTTCCAAATATGAAATTGTATCTGGATACCCATTTGAGAGTTGTACACGTGGTCTTGATTGCGAACGAAGACGTGAGTTCTTGGGCCTCTTTTTCTCAACATCGGGTCAGATTCTAAGCCAGAGTTTGAACGAAGTGGGATTATGGGTTGAAAAGAAAATTTCTTTTTTTCCAAATATGAATATCATATTTGGATACCCATTTGAGAGTTGTACACGTGGTCTTGATTGTGAGCGAAGACATGTAATTCTTGGGCTTCTTTTTATCAAATTTGGGTCACATTCTAGGCCCAAGTTTGAACGAAGTGGGATTATGGTTTGAAAAGCAAAATTCTTTGTTTCCAAATATTAAATCATATTTGGATACCCATTTGAAAGTTGTACACGTGGTCTTGATTGCGGGCGAACACGTGTAGTTCTTCGACAACTTTTTCTCAACGTCAAGTCACATTCTAGGCCCAAGTTTGAACGAAGTGGGATTATGGGTTGAAAAGCAAAATTTTCGTTTCCAAATAAGAATTCATATTTAGATACCCATTTGAGAGTTGTACACGTGGTCTTGATTGCGAGCGAAGACGGGTAGTTCTTAGGTCGCTTTTTCTCAACGTCGAAACATATTCTAGGCCCAAGTTTGAACGAACTTGGATAATGGGTTGAAAAGAAAAATTCTTTGTTTCCAAATATGAAATCATATTTGAATACCCATTTGAGTGTTGTACACGTGATCTTGATTGCGAGCGAAGACGTGTAGTTCTTGGGCCGTTTTTCCTCAACCTCGGGTTACATTCTAGGCTCAAGTTTGATCAAAGTGAGATTATGGGTTGAAAAGAAAAATATTTCATTTCCAAATATGAAATAATATTTGGAAACCCGTTTGAGAGTGTTGCACTTGGTCTTGATTGCAAGCAAACACGTGTAGTTCTTGGGCCGTTTTTTCTCAACTTCTGGTCACATTCTAGGCACAAGTATGAACGAAGTGGGATTATGGGTTGTAAAGCAAAATTCTTTGTTTCCAAATATAAAATCATATTTGGATACCCATTTGAGAGTTGCACACATGGTCTTTATTGCGAGCGAAGACGTGTAGTTCTTGGGTCATTTTTTCTCAACTTCGTGTCACATTCTAGGCCCAAGTTTGAACGAAGTGGGATTATGGGTTGAAAAGAAAAATTCTTCGTTTCCAAATATGAAATCATAGTTGGGTACCCATTTGAGAGTTGTATACGTGGTCTTGATTACGAACAAAGACGTGTAGTTCTTGGGCTGCTTTTTCTCAACTTCGGGTCACATACTAGGCCCAAGTTTGAACGAAGTGGGATTATGGGTTCAAAAATAAAATTCTTCGTTTCCAAATATGTAATCATATTTGGATACCCATTTGAGAGTTGCACACGTGGTCTTGATTGCAAGCAAAGACGTGTAGTTCTTGGGCCGTTTTTTCTGAAATTCGGGTTACATTATAGGCCCGAGTTTGAACGAAGTGGTATTATGGGTTGAAAAGAAAAATTCTTCGTTTCCAAATATGAAATCATATTAAATACCCATTTGAGACTTGGACTTGTGGTCTTGATTGCGAGCGAAGACGTGTAGTTCTTGGGTTTCGTTTTCTCAACCTTGTGTCACATTCTAGGCCCAAGTTTGAACGAAGTGCGATTATGGGTTGAAAACCAAAATTCTTCGTTTCCAAATATGAAATCATATTTGGATACCCATTTGAGTGTTGCACACGTGGTCTTTATTGCGAGCGAAGACGTGTAGTTCTTAGGCTGCCTTTTCTCAACTTCAGGTCAGATTCTAGGCCCAAGTTTCAACGAAGTGGGATTATGGGTTGAAAAGAAAAATTGTTCGTTTCAAAATATGAAATAATAGTTGGGTACCCATTTGAGAGTTCTATACGTGGTATTGATTGCGAGCGAAGACGTGTAGTTCTTGGGCCGTTTTTTCTCAACTTTGGGTCACATTCTAGGCGCAAGTTTGAATGAAGTGGGATTATGGGTTGAAAATAAAAATTCTTCGTTTTCCAAATATGAAATCATATATGGATACCAATTTGAGAGTTGTACACGTGGTCTTCATTGTGAACGAAGATGTGTAGTTCTTGGGACTCTTTTTCTCAATGTCGGGTCACATTCTAGGCTCGAGTTTGAACGAAGTGAGATTATGGGTTGAAAAGCAAAATTCTTTGTTTCCAAAAATGAATATCATATTCGGATACCCATTTGAGAGCTGTACACGTGTTTTTTGATTGTGAACGAAGACGTGTAGTTCTTAGCTCGCGTTTTCTCAACGTCGGGTCATATTCTAGGCCCAAGTTTGAATGAAGTGGGATTATGGGTTGAAAAGCAAAATTCTCCGTTTCCAAACATGAAATCATATTTGGATACCCATTTGACAGTTGTACACGTGGTCTTGATTGTGAGCGAAGACATGTAGTTCTTGGGCCTCTTTTTCTCAACTTTGGGTCACATTCTGGGCCCAAGTTTGAACACAGTGGGATTATGTGTTGAAAAGAAAAATTCTCTTTTTCCAAATATGAAATCATATTTGTATACACATTTGAGAGTTGTACACGTGGTCTTGATTGCGAGCGAAGACGTATAGTTCTTGGACCGTTTTTTCTCAACATCGGGTCACATTCTAGGCCCAAGTTTGAACGAAGTGGGATTATGAGTTGAAAAGCAAAATTTTTCGTTTCCAAATAAGAAATCATATTTGGATACCCATTTGAGAGTTGTACACATGGTCTTGATTGCGATCTAAGACATGTAGTTCTTTCACCGTTTTTTCTCAACATCGTGTTACATTCTAGGCCCAAGTTTGAACAAAGTGGGATTATGGGTTGAAAAGCAAAATTCTCTATTTCCAAATATGAAATCATATTTGGATACCCATTTGAGAGTTGTACACGTGGTCTTGATTGCGAGCGAAGACGTGTAGTTCTTGGGCCGATTTTTCTCAACGTCGGGTAACATTTTAGGCCCAAGTTTGAACGAAGTAGGAATATGGGTTGAAAATAAAATTTCTTCGTTTCCAAATATGAAATCATATTTGGATACTCATTTAAGAGTTGTACACGTGATCTTGATTGCGAGTGGAGAGGTGTAGTACTTGGACCTCTTTTTCTCAACTTCGGGTCACATTCTAGGCCCAAGTTTGAACGAAGTGGGATTATGGGTTGAAAAGCAAAATTCTTTGTTTCCAAATATGAAATCATATTTGGATACCCATTTGAGAGTTGCACACATGGTCTTGATTGTGAGCAACGACGTTTATATCTCTTGCCGTATTTCTCAACTTCAGGTCACATTCTAGGCCCAATTTTTAACAAAGTGGGATTATGGGTTGAAAAGCAAAATTCTTCGTTTCCAAATATGAAATCATATTTGGATACCCATTTGAGAGTTGCACACGTGGTCTTCATTGCAAGCAAATACGTGTAGTTCTTGGGCCACTTTTTCTCAACTTCGGGTCACATTCTAGGCTTAAGTTTGAACGAAGTGGGATTATGGTTTGAAAACCAAAATTCTCCGTTTCCAAATATGAAATCACATTTAAATACCCATTTGAGAGTTGGACTCGTGGTCTTGATTGCGAGCGAATACGTGTAGTTCTTGGGCCACTTTTTCTCAACTTCGGGCCACATTCTAGGCCCAAGTTTGAATGAAGTGGGATTATGGGTTTAAAACCAAAATTCTTTGTTTCCAAATATGAAATCACATTTGGATACCCATTTGAGAGTTACACACGTGGTTTTTATTGTGAGTGAAGACGTGTAGTTCTTGGGCCACTTTTTCTCAACTTCGGGTCACATTCTAGGTCCAAGGTTGAACGAAGTGGGATTATGGGTTGAAAAGAAAAATTCTCCATTTCCAAATACGAAATCATAGTTGGGTATCCATTTGAGAGTTTTATACATGCCCTTGATTGCGAGCGAAGACGTGTAGTTCTTGGCCCACTTTTTCTCAACTTCGGGTCACATTCTAGGCGCAAGTTTGAACAAAGTGGGATTATGGGTTGAGAAGAAAAATTCTTCATTTCCAAATATGAAATCATATATGGATACCCATTTGAGAGTTGTACATGTTGTCTTGATTGCGAATGAAGACATGTAGTTCTTGGGCCTCTTTTTCTCAACACTGGGTCACATTCTAGGCCCGAGTTTGAATGAAATGGGATTATGGGTTGAAAAGCAAAACTCTTCGTTTCCAAATATGAATATCATATTTGGATACCCATTTGAGAGTTGTACATGTGGTTTTGATTGCGAGTGAAAACGTGTAGTTCTTGAGCCATTTTTTCTCAATGCTGGGTCACATTCTAGGCCCAAGTTTGAACGAAGTGGGATTATGGGTTGAAAAGCAAAATTCTTTGTTTCCAAATATGAAATCATATTTGAATATCCATTTGAGAGTTGTACACGTGGTCTTGATTGTGAACGAAGACGTGTAGTTCTTAGACCGCTTTTTCTCAACGTTGGATCACATTCTAGGCCCAAGTTTGAACGAAGTGGGATTATGAGTTGAAAAGCAAAATTTTTCATTTCCAAATATGAAATCATATTTGGATACCCATTTGAGAGTTGTAAACATAGTCTTGATTGCGAGAGAATCCGTGTAGTTCTTGGGATGATTTTTCTAAAAGTCGGGTCACATTCTAGGCCCAAGTTTGAACGAAGTGGGATTATGGGTTGAAAAGAAAATTTCTCTGTTTCCAAATATGAAATCATATTTGGATACCCTTTTGAGAGTTGTAAACGTTGTCATGATTGTGAGCAAAGAGGTGTACTTCTTGGGCCGTTGTTTCTCAACTTCGGGTCACATTCGAGGCCCCAAGTTTGATCAAAGTGCGATTATGGGTTGATAAGAAAAATTCTTCGTTTCCAAATATGAAATCATATTTGGATACCCACTTGAGAATTGTACACGTGGTCTTGATTGTGAGCGAAGACGTGTAGTTCTTGGGCCGTTTTTTCTCAACCTTGTGTCATATTCTAGGCCCAAGTTTGAACAAACTGGGATTATCGATTGAAAAGAAAATTTCTTTGTTTTCAAATATGAAATCATATTTGGATACCCATTTGAGAGTTGTACACGTGGTCTTGATTGCAAGCGAAGACGTGTAGTTCTTGGGCCGCTTTTTCTCAACTTCGGGTCACATTATAGGCCCTAGTTTGAAAGAAGTGGGATTATGAGTTGAAAAGAAAAATTCTTTGTTTCCAAATATGAAATCATATTTGGATACCCATTTCAGAGTTGTACATGTGGTCTTGGTTGCGAGCGAAGATGTGTAGTTCTTGGGCTGATTTTCTCAACTTCGGGTCACATTCTAGGCCCAAGTTTTAACGATGTGGGATTATGGGTTGAAAAGAAAAATTCTCTATTTCCAAATATGAAATCATATTTGGATACCCATTTGAGAGTTGTACACGTGGTCTTGATTGCAAGCGAAGACGTGTGGTTCTTGGGTCATTTTTTCTCAACTTTGGGTCACATAATAGGCCCAAGTTTGAACGAAGTGGGATTATGGGTTGAAAAGAAAAAATCTTCGTTTCCAAATATGAAATCATATTTGGATACCCTTTTGAGATTTGTAGACGTGGTCTTGATTGCGAGCGAAGGCGTGTAGTTCTTGGGCCGCTTTTTCTCAACTTCGGGTCACATTCTAGGCCCAAGTTTGAACGAACTGGGATTATCGGTTGAAAAGCAAAATTCTTCGTTTCCAAATATGAAATCATATTTCGATACCCATTTGAGAGTTGTACACGTGATCTTGATTGCGAGCGAAGAGGTGTAGTTCTTGGGCCTCGTTTTCTCAACTTCTAGGCTCTAGCTTAAAAGAAGTGGGATTATGGGTTGAAAAGAAAAATTCTTTGTTGCCAAATATGAATTCATATTTGGATACCCATTTGAGAGTATTACACGTTGTTTTGATTGTGAGCGAAGACGTGTAGTTCTTGGGCTGAGTTTCTCAACTTCGGGTCACATTCTAGGCCCAAGTTTGAATGAAGTGGGATTATGGGTTGAAAAAAAAAATTCTTTGTTTCCAAATATGAAATCATATTTGGATACCCATTTGATAGTTGTACATGTGGTCTTGATTGCGAGTGAAGACGTGTGGTTCTTGGGCCGTTTTTTCTTAACTCCAGGTCACATTCTAGGCCAAAGTTTGAATGAAGTGGGATTATGGGTTGAAAAGAAAAATTCTTCGTTTCCAAATATGAAATCATATTTGGATACCCATTTGAGAGTTGTACACATGGTCCTGATTGCGAGCGAAGATGTGTAGTTCTTGGGCCGTTTTTTCTCAACTTTGGGTCACATTCCAGGCTCAAGTTTGAACAAAGTGGGATTATGGGTTGAAAAGAAAAATACCCCGATTCCAAATATGAATTCATATTTGGATACCCATTTGAGAGTTGTACACGTGGTCTTGATTGCGAGCGAAGACGTGTAGTTCTTGGGCCTCTTTTTCTCAACTTTGGGTCACATTCTAGGCCCAAGTTTGAACGAAGTGGGATTATGGGTTGAGGTGAAAAATTCTTCGTTTCCAAATATGAAATCACATTTGGATACCCATTTGAGTGTTGTACACGTGGTCTTGATTGTGAGGGAAGACGTGTGGGATTATGGGTTGAAAAGCAAAATTATGTGTTTCCAAATATGAAATCATATTTGGATACCCATTTGAGAGTTGTACACGTGGTCTTGATTGAGAGCGAAGATGTGTAGTTCTTGTGCCTCTTTTAGTCAACTTCGTGTCATTCTAGGCCCAAGTTTGAACGAAGTGGGATTATGGGTTGAAAAGAAAAATTCTTTGTTTCCAAATATGAAATCATATTTGGATACCCATTTAAGAGTTGTACATGTGGTCTTGATTGCAAGCGAAGACGTGTAGTCCGACGTCTAATGTGAATCCTAGTTTTGGATCTAGGGACATGATGCCTCCTTATACTTCTTTCTTTTTTGGTGGGGGTCATATCCCTCAACCAACTCCCACAATAAAATGTTGGAATCCTCCTTCCTCTGGACCCAATCCTTGCTACAATTTTATAGGGTGGAGTGCTAAAATGAGCAATCCTTCTACTTATTATATCTCATCCATCCATTCTTCTTCCACAATGATGGTTCCTACAAATGATTTTCTCATGGAAAACCTCCCTCTAACCTCTGGTGTTTCATCAGGAGGGAGTCAATTTTATAGTATGGGCAACCCACCACACTGAGTTCCTTTGTCTCGGGGAAATATATATCCTCACATGAGTAACCCATAACATGTCGCTTTCTCCTCGCAAGCAGCTTCCTCAATGATGATTCCCTTACAACCTTGTATGAATTAGTTGGGAGGAGTGATGCAAACCGCCCCCTTATCTCCTAAGGGTCGCGCGACCTCCCGGTCTATGATCGATCAAGAAACCAAGTCTGATTGACTCTTCAGTCCCTCAAGGACCTTCAGTCAACTGAATAGGCCCCCTTCTTCTTAAGATGCAGGCTCTATGGAACCTGTCGGTTTCTGCTTAATGCTTTTAAAGCTTCAGCGTACTCAAGCGTTAGCTCGCCTGGTTAGGCCCCTCCCTCTATGTGACCACGACTATGACCATTCACCTAATCAGAAGGTGTGTCACAATTTCGCGTTTCACGACTCTGGGAGTGATGCTACCTCCGTTCCCCCGATAGCCGAAATTGCGATGACCCTAGATCTACGGTCCATAGCTTTCTTTGATCGACGACTGCGATCAAATCGGTGTTTCACATTTCACGACTTTGGAAGTCTTTGTGCCTCCATTCTCCCGATAGTCGAAATTGCAATGGCATTGGATCGACGGTTCAAGTCCTTCCTTTGATCAACGGCTGTGATCAAATCAGGATTTCCCGTTTCGCGAATTTGGAGTCTCCTTGCCTCTGTTCTCCCAATAGCCGAAATTGCAATGCCACTAGATCAACGGTCCAGATCTCCCCTTTGATCAATGACTCAAATCATGTTGCGATTTCGCGTTTCGCAAGTTCTCGCGACTCAACCTTTGACTCCTTCAAGTCACAAGTCAGCGAAACGTTGATCTCTCGCCACATGTCCCCCTTGACGATGGACAGCTCCAATGATTTCATAACTTTGTAAGTCTGATTCTCCTGTACACTTTCAAAGCTTTAATGTTAGTGCACTTTACCTTGATTTGATGGTTGTGATCTTTAGGCGTTCAGATCCAATGGTTGAGATCCTTTCTTTGCGCTCTGATCGAATGACTGAGATCTTTTCTATGGCACTCAGATCAGATAGTTGAGATATTTCCTCCTCTGCACTTGCTCCTCGTTGTCTGGATGTTGATCGGATGGTCCAGATCTCTCCTATGAGCTTACGCTTTCTTCTAACTTAGAAGAATTTTCGGAAGATTCAAAGGTTTCGACCTTTTTCCTCCCTGCGAGTCTGTTTCTTGGATCTCGTCCACACTTCTTGTAAAGTGTTATCCCTTCTAAGTTTGATCTCTTCAAAGATTTCGATCTCTCAAGATCTTCTTTCTTTTCCAGGAAATTCGTTAAACTCGGATCCAAAGATTCCTGAAAATAATTATTTCTCGCTTTCCTGGCATTCCTCTGTTCTTGTCCTTCGACTTCTTTATGGAGTCTCTTCGACACTGAGTCAAATTTTGAATTTGTGCATTCCTTGCAATATATTCTTACGCAAGATTTGGATTCTTGCGGACGACTATGCACTCCTTGCAACAGTCACTTTACACTACCTACAAAGGAAATCTTATGCTATTTCTTATGAGCTTTACGAGTCAAAAAAGATGTTGTCGACACACTCCTTGCGGACTGTGTGCACACCTTACACCGGATCACGAAGAAAAGTGATTTTAAATTCTTATGCAAGCATTTCAAAGCTACATACACTCGTAGCAAGATTCATTCATTCTTGAAAAGATTAAGATAACAATAGGGAAATTGCAAACACTATGCACGCCATACATTGGATCAATTTTCCCCTGTTATCTTCATTCAAAAATTAAGAAAATGGTTACAGTAAAACTCAAACAACAATCATTGCTTTGAGATTTCTACATGCTCACAACTATCGTAACCCTCTTTAGGGTGTACAAAACCTCTCTTTATACAAAAGAAACAAACTAACTGCTACCTAATTGCGGTTACATCGAGACTAGGGTTAAACTCCCAGGTCACGCGTGCTCATTTTTGTCTAGGCACGTGATCTTTCCTTTTTCTGTTTCTATCAACTACCAAAGATATGTAGTACCGGCTCACGTTTGAGGTTCTGAATTGGTACTTAGGCACTGAGTTGTCCTGCCACGTGTACTTGTTGATGATGCTCCTGCATCATACTGCCCTGGGAAAAATTTCATGGACTCATGTTCATGAGCTTCTGCCCCGACCTTCCATGCTTCTGGATATCAACTTCACTCTCCCAACTGGCATCTTCTATTGGGTGTCACTTCCACTTGACTGGATATTCAAAATAGGTCTTCCTCTTGCTCTTCTTACCAATTATCTAATCAACGACCTTTTTCATCTGTGGTTTTTCTGCTATACGCATTTGTTTCTCCCACTGAATCTTCTCTTTCTCTGTTGATCCCTCTGCGTCATCCTTCCCGTGAGGATACAAGTATGAAATGTTGAATATGGGCGATATGACCACATCATCTCCCAACTCGATCTCATAGGCGTTTGTATCAAACTTCCTCAATAAGTTTCCAAAACTTCTATTTACCACCTCAGTCTGTCCATTTGTCCGAGGGTGATAAGATGAGCTGAAGGAAAAATCTGTCCCCAACTTCTTCCACCGTGTTCTCCGAAAATGACCAATAATTTTGTGTCTCTATCCGAGACAATGCTTCTGGGTAGGCTGTGAAGTCTCACAACTTCCTTAAAGAACAGATTTGCAACATGTGTTGCATCACTGGTCTCTTGGCATGGGATAAAGTGTGTCATCTTTGAAAATCTATCCACCACCACAAATATGGGATTGCACCCTCTTTGCGTTCTTGGTAGTCCCAACACAAAATCCATCCCTTCAAAAATTGATTGCCCTTGAACAACAATCCCTCTTGAATCATATACCCCATGGCTGGGAAAATCATGAGCTCATGCTCATGGCTCCCTCTGCTATGTTTATGAGATCCTCCAGGGTCCCATACTTTCTCTTGGAGTTGTTCATCTACTCCTTTTCCTTGCTGCTTCTTTTGTTTTTGCTTATATTGTTTCTTCTTTGCTACTATGGAAGGTCCTCCTCTATTCAACCTCCTCCTACTGACATGTTCTTGTGCTAAACCCAACATCAGACTTCTGATTTCTTCGATTATCTCATCCAAATACTCAACTAGCTAGTCCTTGTTTTGCAGACTGCTTTGTTGGATTTCTTCCTTGTCAATGGTTAGATCAACTTGATCTCCCTTGATGCCTTCATCTCCTGTGGCCTTAACTTGCCATCCTGCTGCAGACTCCAATTCTATAGTCTCATCACTGAGTTGTTGCTCAAATTCTTTTTCTAACAAATTGGCTTTTGTCATCTCCTCTTGTGTTGGTTCAACTCCAACTTCTTCCAGCTTCTCCCCAAGCTGTTATACTCCTCTACTTGTTTCCAATTTGATCTGTTGGATATGCCTACTCTACATATCTATCCTCCTCTCCAAGGATTCCAATTCCTCATTAAGCTCAACAAAATCTATCTTGTCTGCCTCCTCTTCTGTTGTAGGCTCCAATGCTGCAGTTATCTCCCTTTCATCTTCCTGGCTGAAAATTTTGAGCAATTCTGCTGAATGTTCTCCTCCTTAAATTTGCATGACTGTCTCCGGGAAGCCATCCCCTGGGTTTGGATCGTTAAACCAATCCCCCAACATCTTCAATTCTCGTTCCCATTGAGTGAGCAATTCATCTAAATTATCCTCTTTTTATGTTGGGGCAAACATCAATATCTACTCCTTCTCCTCATCTTTGACAGTCCTTGCTGACTGTCTCTCTTTTGTTGCACCTGCATCACAAAAAAAAATAACTTTAAAAGCATTCGACCCCATGGTCTCCTTCTCGAATTCTTGTTGCGCTACCTCCTCATGTGCAACTCTTGTATTAGTCTTCGCTGGACTATTTGGTATGAATATTTGAATTCCCCCAACGATCAGAACACGCCTCTGATCCTCCTCCGCTGCGATGGAAATATTTAAATTATCATCGTCTTCATTCACATGGTTTTCAAACCCACATGAATCTTCATCTATCAACACTCCTTGTTGATATGAACTCTCAACTAAGTTCATCTCTTCTCCCTTGCCCACCTGACACTCTGGGATTCCTCCTCTACCCACCTGGTAGTCTATGATATCCAATGATCCCCCTTCATTTCCCACTTGGAAAATTGAACTTCCGTCACTACCCTCCTAGAATTCTACGAGATCACCCACTGATCTCCTTCCATTGGCCACCTGGCAACTTGAAAGTTCACTTTTTTCCTCCTGGTAGTTTATGAGACCTGTACCTGATCTCCCTTCCTCATCACTGAGGGTTTCTCCGACTTCTGGATCACAGAGGCAAACCAACTCTTCCTCTGTGTCACTGAGGTTTTCATCATACCTCAACCACTTCCTCAACTCTTGTTGTTGTTTTCTGGCCAACAACCTTCAGACAGACCATTTTGATTTCCTCTTCAAAGGTCATTCGTATGTCCAACGTGTCTTTGTCTCCTACCGTATCTTCAATGTCAGTTGTTCCATTCTCACTCTTATTTCAGCGAGTTCCTCATCAATTTCTGCTTTACTTTTCTTCTGGCGGTCTCCTCTTTGACCACGCTCATGGCCTTCAGTAGCCATATTTTTTGTCTTTATCCCTCCTAGCTATCTACCATTTGTTGCACACCATGCAACCATCTTTAGAGAGTATCAGTAATCTGTCTTCCTTCACCTGTTGTCCACAAGTGAACTTCATCTTTTGATACCATTTGATGTCATCAGATTATCACTATTTGCCTTTCACCTTCTCGCCTTTGTCTGCAATCTGTAGACATAGTTCAACTCTTGATACTGCTTGATGTAGTCAGGATGTCCTCTCTATATCCTTCGCCTGAAATCTACAGTCGAAATTAACTTTGATACCTCTTGATGGTATGAGACTATCTCCTTTACCTCCTTCGCCTGAAATCTACAGACGAAAATTGGCTCTGATACCACTTAATGGTATCATAGTATTCTCTTTATCTACCCTCTGCTACTGAAATTAAAAATCTGAGCTCTGATACCACTTGATGCAGACCCCCCCCTTCTCTCCTAAGGGCTACGCGACCTCCCGGTCTAGGATCGATCAAGAAACCGAGTTTGATTGACTCTTCATTCCCTAAAGGACCTTTAGTCAACTGAATAGGCCCCCTTCTTCTTAATATGTGGGTTCTATGGAACCCGCGGGCTTCTCCTTAACTCTTTTAAAAATTCAGCGTACTCAGACGTTAGCTCTCCTAGTTAAGCCCCTCCCTCTATGTGACCACGACTGTGACCATTCGCCTGATTAGAAGGCGTGTCGCGATTTCACATTTCGCAACTCTGGGAGTGTTACTACCTTTGTTTTCCTGATAGCTGAAATACCGATGACCCTAGATCTACGATCCCGATCTTTCTTTCATCGACAGTTGCGATCAAATCAACATTTCGCGACTTTGGAAGTCTATGTGCCTCCGTTCTCTCGATAGACAAAATTGCGATGGCGCTGGATCGACGGTTCAGATCCTTCCTTTGATCAATGGCTGTGATCAAATCGGGATTTCGCATTTCATGACTTTGGAGTCTCCTTTCTTCCATTATTCTGATAGCCGAAATTGCGATGGCAGTGGATCAATGGTCCAAATCTCCCCTTTGATCAACGACTCAGATCATGTCGGGATTTCACGTTTTGTGAGTTCTCGCGACTCAACCTTTGACTCCTTCAAGTCACGAGTCAGCGAAACACTGATCTCTCGCAATGTGTCCCCCTTGACAATGGACGGCTCCGATGATTTCAAACTTTGTAAGTCTGATTCTCCTATACACTTTCAAATCTTTAATGTTAGTTCAATTTACCTTGATCGGACGACTGTGATCTTTAGGCACTCAGATCGAACGATTGAGATCCTTTCTTTGTGCTCTGATCGAACGAATGAGATCTTTTCTCTGGTGCTCAGATCAGATGGTTGGGATCTTTCCTCCTCTGCGCTTGCTCCTCATTGTCTAGATGCTGATCGGACGGTCCAGATCTCTCCTCTGAGCTTACGCTTTCTTCTAACTTAGAAGATTTTTTGGAAGATTCAAATGTTCCGACCTTTGTCCTTCCTGCGAGTCTGTTTCTTGGATCTTGTCCACACTTCTTGTAAAGTGTTATCCCTTCTGAGCTTGATCTCTTCAAATATTTCGATCTCCCAAGCTCTTCTTGCTTTTTCGAGAAATCCGTCAAACTCAGATCCAAAGATTCTTGAAAAGAATTCTTTCTCGCCTTCCTGGTGTTCCTCTGTTCTTGTCCTTCGACTTCTTTACGGAGTCGCTTCGACACTGAGTCGAATTCTGAATATGTGCACTCCTTGTAGCATATTCTTATGCAAGATCTGGATTCTTGCGGACGACTGTGCACTCCTTGCAGCAGTCACTTTGCACTACCTACAAAGGAAATCTTACGCTATTTCTTCTGAGTGTTACGAGTCGAAAAAGAACCTGTCGACGCACTCCTTGCGGACTATGTGCACACCTTGCACTGGCTCACAAAGAAAAACGATTTTAAATTCTTGTGCAAGCATTTCAAAGCTACATACACTTGTAGCAAGATTCATTCATTCTTGAAAAGATTAAGATAACAACAGGGAAATTGCAAACACTATGCACACCATACATTGGATCAATTTTCCCTTGTTATCTTCATTCAAAAATCAAGAAAATGGTTACAGTAAAACTCAAACAACAATCAATGCTCTGAGATTCCTACTTGCTCGCAACTATCGTAGCCATCTTTAGGGCGTACCAAATCTCTCTTTATACAAAAGAAACAAACTAACTGCTACCTAATTGCAGTTACATCGAGACTAGGTTTAAACTCCCAGGTCACGCGTGCTCATTTTTGTCTACACGCGTGATCTTTCCTTTTTCTGTTTCTATCAGCTACCAAAGATTTGTAGTATCGGCTTGCGTTCGAGGTTCATAATTGGTCCTCAAGTGTTGATTTGTCCTGTCACGTGTACTTGCTGACGATGCTCCTGCATTAAGGAGGATAATATCCTACCAGACAGGGCCATGGTGTATACCTGAACCCTGCTTGGCCCACGATATCTCAAAACCAATCTTTCTAGGGAGCATGGTCTCAGACGCCGCAACCATGAATCCCTTTTCTGGCCACGTTAAATTTTCTAGACTTGTAAAAATTGATGAACGAACCAGTGCATTGTGATCCATCATGGCCCCTCGTCCCTACTGAGCTTCCCTCTGACATTCCAAAATTTGAGGGAAAAATTGGTGAGGACCTGGGTGATCAGGTGACTATCTTTCACCTATGGTGCTCATCGAACTCCCTTAATGATGATTATGTTCATTTGAGACTGTTTCAATGCACTCTTACGAGGGTTGTCACAAAATGGTACATCGAGCTACCCGGGGGCACTTATGGAACTTTCAATGAGCTAGTCTTGTTTTTTCTCAACCACTTCCAATTGTCGGTTCGTTACGATGCCGACATAGAACTTTTATCGGCTTTTCATCAATATAAAGCCACCCACATCTCAAAGACAAGATTTTGGCCCCCAAAAACTCCAACTCCCTTTGATCTTCTTCTTCTATGCATCTACATGCCTACCTCCTCCGCTACCATCAAATAATCTCTGACAGATCTCCAAGAAAGGGTGCCTCCATTGTAGGATGGAAGATATGAGCTAACTAGGGGTTCGCCTTGGTATGATCTTGTTGTCCATCTCATGGATAAAGATGACATTCTCTACTACAATAGGTCATTGGACAATTGTTGTTCATTGGGTTGTAAGAGCAAGCAACTCATTTCCCCCCTTGACCTTGAGTATCCAAGCTTTCTTCTTGGTTGTTTGGTTCTTGAGATGGATTTCTAGGTGAAGCCTCCAACATTTGGCCTCCCAATGTTTATGCAATTTGTAGTGTTGACAATAGTCCCTGCATGTGTTTCTTTTCCTTCTAAAGTGCCAAAACTGCTATCCTTGCGATCTCTTTTCTTGCAATAGAAACAAACCAAAGATACTTTGTCACACCTTTTTCAGTTTGTGATGATGCTTACCAACTTGGTTGCTTGGTCCCCGAAATAATGGAGTAGATTTGGGTGGTAAAAACATCCCTTTGCTACCTTCTTCCATGCCTCTGCAAGTGGATTTAAGTGTCCTACTGCCCACTCCTTTTCTAGCTTCCATTTCCTCCATGGGAATGGATTTTTTTTTCGGTCCTCTTGGCTTGATAAAGGTGGTTTGAAATGAACTTGTGTTACTTCTTGTGTATTGAATCCTAGGCCTTCATACTTATACCTTTGTTGTGTTACAATAGGGATCACAATCCCTTGGCCTTTATTGTCTACCCCTTGGCCCTTTAGCCCATTTTTCTTAACAACTTGGAACCGATGCGTCTAGTGTACTTTTCAAAATCATTAAAGGGCTCTTGAGAAAGGATCTTGGAAGGTGATTTTACCATGCTTGATTTCGTCATGGTGTTGGCAACATAAGGGATTTGCTTGGTCTCTTGGACAACTACTTGTAGCTTCTTCAATACCTCCTCCTTTGGTGACAAATCTTGGTATAGTTGAGGAAACATTTGGTGAACCTCTCCTCTTACTAATTGTTCAACTAAGTGAATTTCTCCCCTAATTACAAGCATTACAATCTACTCTTGTCTAATTTCACTCTCATGGGATGAAGGAGTCATGTCATTTTTCTTATATTCCACAATAAAACCTCATAATAAAAAAATTAAAATGAAAACATAAAATATAAAAGAGAACATGGATTCAAAAGTAGAAAACCCTCCACAAAACATCACAAAAAACATATGAAGGAGAATACCCACTAAGAAGGTAGTTGTCCATAGCCATTGTGGCCACTCTTAATCTCATGTGCTCCTTCATATGGGCTTTGTCTAAATGTTCTACATGTTGACCTTTTTCAGGGGCTATATAAATCTAGGGGCGTTGTTTAAATTGCATTTCTAAATGCATAAATGGATTCAGCTTACTGAAACCCCCAGAGCAATTGGATTATACAAACTTAACCACTCAAATGTGCACATCCAACAATTTCTTGTGGGATTTCAAACAAAATTAACCAGATAATATGGCTGAGAGAAATCCAAAACTTAAAACCTTTAGAGTACATGTAATCCTATAATTTTAAGATGTTGTCTAAACATTCTACTTTTTTAATTTTTCACATAAATCACATATTTTGGTGAAATTGCCATTTTTTATTGTTAAAATTGCATTTTTGAATACATAAACAAATTCAACACCTTGAAAAACCCTAAAAACACTCAAATTATACATAATCAATCACTCAAATCTAGAATTCCAACAATAATAACATACCTATAAAAACACCAAAATTCAAACAGGTAATTATAATTTTTCCACCCACTTTTTATATGTCTTGACTTGGTTAGCAAGTAAAATTTGATGATCCCGTAAACATTAATTTATATTTAAAACTAGGCCAAACATGTATGCACAAACGTATTCCCTATGAAAACACAACCTACAGGCTACAATAATAACAAAGTTCAGAATCCAAGTTGAAAATAATGACAAAAGTTACCATTATTTCATTATTTATGCTTGAAAATAATGACAAAAGATACAATTATTTATGCTTACTCATATCCGAACAGTACAGAACAGGATTATCATCAACAATATGTTACATACACTCATACATTTTCAATGAATGCATGTGCCAAAACACACTAAGAGGACGAGTAATATTCAGTATGATCTTGCTATGTATGTTGTCTGTTATGTAATATTAAATGTTTTGGTAGGTGGTGCATAGGTATTGGATTTGAATTGTTTTCAAATCTGACAGTTTATATTATTAGCTATAACATTTAATCCTTTCAAATTTGAGAATCTATACATTATCTGCAACATTCAATGTTGAGTAACTTACTTTCAAATCTGACAATTTATACATCACAGGTTGTAACATTCAATACTTTCAAATCTGACAGTCTATACATCATCAGCTGAAACATTCAATGCTGAGTAGCCACACTTATCAAGAGAAGAGTGGATATCTCAAAAAAAAAATTAAAAAAATTGTTTAATTGTTGACCTTATCCACCAGAACAAGAGGAGGCAGAGGGGCCCGGCAAGCTTTGATTGATTTTCCCACCAGGCTGAACAACCCAATAGACTAAGAGTATAACAGCCCTAACTCATCTTCTCTTTCTATAGGCATATAGTCTAATTAGACTATATGCCCCTTCAGGCCAGGTGTAGTTGTACAATAGGTCTCAGGTACGAACCTCTTACTTTCAAATTGTATGGCCCGCCTGAAACTCATGGATTCTGCCCTTTAACCATCAAATGCCAAAGCTCTTTTTTTTTTGACATTCAATTCCAAAACATATTCATAAATCCAAAAATAAATAAGACAAGGCTGTTAAGTATAAATAAAAGTCGTAGTTTAATTGTTCTATGTTTTGGTCTTTTTTTCACTATATTTTCAGTTTAATTTTATTTTAAAATTCATAAAAATTTATTTGATATATAGATTTGAATAAACTTAAACAAAAAATTATATTGTTTAATTAAAAAAAAAAACTTAAAAAAGTTAAACAACTCCTAAATAAGAAAGGTAAAACAACTATAATACTCTATTCCATTCCAGAGAATTTATACATTGAAACTATACAGTCCCATGCTAGGGTCTAAGGGGAAAGTGCCAGGATTGAGATGGTTGTCTGCATGTGTTCAAAAATTCTACGATAAATGCAGCTCTACTGTTAACATATGGACGTGGCTCTCTCGTCCTCCTTATTATCTCTGCATTAGCGGAAATTGAAGCTGTAGCTGATGTCTGAATTAGCGGAAGTCAAAGCTGTAGCTGATGTCTGAATTATTATGCCGTGAACATTCTACATGTGAGGGAAACGTTAAACAACAAACAACAAAAGAAGGTACTTGTGATTACCACTACACATGGCGGACATACTTTTCCTCAAATATTAGTTAGAGGTGGTCCACAGATTTGGTGTTAGGTGGCATGAGTTTTTTTAATTGAATACCAACTATAAAGTGAAGTGTTGAAAATGCCAATTAATTTCCCAGATGTAATAGATATGAGCAGATTTAGTGGAGCCTTTTTAGTGGTAGTTTGTTAAATCAAATTTGTCAATTTGATATGAACGCACAAGTTAAGAATTAGTTATGTAACTAATCTAATTATGTTAATTATTGATGTAAGCTCGTAGAGGCATAAAGGGGAATAGAGGAAACGGTGTAATCAGAGGTGTATGAGATGAGTGTGAGCCTGCTGTGATCTCCTTGATCTGAATGCTGTGATCTCCTTGATCTGAATAATAAGACAACCAATACCTATGCTTGGTGGACGTAGCCCAACATTTGGGTGAACCACTTAAATTGTTATGTTTCTTGTCTACATTATTATTGATTTTCTTATGTGATATTTATATTTCCGCATTTGCAAATACAACATAAAGGATGACCAATAATAACCATAAAAAAAAATCCAATATTACCACTCACTTGAAACATTAATCAGGCTAATCATAACCTATATGGTACAAACCGTCCATGTATGTTTTAATGAAAATATCATCACTGTTATTTATTATTAGTCCCTACCACAATAGAGATTATTATTGGCAGGTCAAACACAATTGGCTCCATTGTGCTTAAATTTTTTTCCACCAAATGGTTTTTAAAATTTATTTATTAAAATATATTTTTTTGAATTTCAAAATATTTTTCATATTTTTTAAAATTTCACATTCTATTTTATAATTTGTTGCACGGACAGATGTGACAAAATACTTCTGCCCTAAAAAAAAAAAAAAACATAATATCACCACGTATGTTGATTGGTGTGCAGATAGATGGCATCCTCGCCTTGGCCTTGAACACTACTCATGTAGTTTTCTTGTCCACGTTAACCTGTCAAAAGATCATAAATTTTTAAATCAATTATAATAGAGTATCTAGAGAACAATTATATGAGCGAGCGGATTTTTTTTTGGCGATGTGATGTTATTTTGGCAAGTTTTTAGGTGGTCTGTTTTTAAATTTCTGGCCAATTCAGAATTTTGATCAATTTTTTGAGCATTTGGGTTGGTTTAAAATGGGGCAAAACTCTTGGGGTAGGGTTCTGAAATGCATAGAACTTTGATTCATGCAAAACTCAGACTACCCCTGAAAATTTAGTCGGATTCAAGGCCGTTTTTTACCTAAAAAACAAAATTCGGGAAGGAAGATTGCTCCCTAGTTAGCTTACTCCTTATGAATCGTCTTGGAATGTGATGTTTTATACGATGTTCTACTCCATTGTGTACCCATCATAAATCATAATTTCCACCAGCTTCATGGACGTGGACAATATATTGAATCCCTTAAGCAAAACAAACGTCTCTCAATTAACCACAAGTTTATTAAGTTAAGAATGGAATGCTCATTGGGACTTATGACTTTAGGAGCTCCTACAACCCTTAATCCAAGTGAGTTAAATATCTTAAATATCTTGTAATCATCAATATGTTTGTTATTAGTATTGTCCAGGCTTTTTATTCTTGTTTTAATTAAGAAGTTTTTGCTACAAATATCACTATTAACAAAGATACTCAAATTTACATATAACAACACAAAACAATTTGATACTCAAATTTATATATAACAACACAAAACACAAACAATTTGAGACTCATGAAGCATCTTCTTAAAACTTAAAATGGCATAATTTCATAATTTCACTCGACAGAAAGGATAAATTTGAAATTCTAGACATCATTATAACCCTGGTGTTGTTCGTCCACTTCATCGTTCATTCTTTATTTTGCGTGAAAATCACTTACAAATCTTATGGTGGCAGTTGAGTCGACAGTGGAGTTTGCATCGAATTTGTCGATTTTACACATGCAAACACAACGAATCTGCTGCCTGTCACTCAATTGCATTACGTAACGGGCAAGGCTTTGTCTATTAAATATAATGTAACCTCAACAGTCTAACTGTACACTGCCAGCTGTCCTGGCCAGTTGTACTATCATTTCTTGATTTGCTTGAGCCTATTTAGCTCAGCTATTTTCCCTTTTCTAATTGTACTCTTTTACTTGCATTCCTAATATACTTAATTCTATTTCTTCTCTGCTCTTGCTCTGTATTCTCTACTTCTCACACTTTATCATGGTATCAGAGCTTTAGCAATAAGTCTCTTCACACAGTCTAGAGAGAAACCTGATCCAAAGAAGCACAGATCTTACACTGTGAACGAGAGCATAGGACGCGAGATTCTTCACAAAGCCTGGAGAGAAATCCATAGCCCACCATCCGCTCAAAAGATCATCGCAGAAAGCACACATAAGGAAGTAGAGCACAATACGCTCAAAAGATTGAGGAGTCAGAGCTGCAGAAGGCAAAAAGATTTAAACATCTCATTAAATTCTTTCAAATTTGTGAAAGATTGCTGCAGAAGGCAGAAACATCTAAAGATCTCGTTAAATTCTTTCAAATTCATGAAAGATTGTTGCAAAGGGCAGAAAGATTTGAAGAATTCGTGAAAGTCTTTCAATTCGTGAAAGATTCACGAATTTCCTGCTTCAGGAGAAACTCTTTGCAAGAACAACAAAGAACACGCTAAAGTAGCCAAGAACGAATAGACACAGCCGTAAGATCGGTCCTGCTAACATATCTGAGGCGTTGATCGAGCTCAGAAAGGAGGAGGAGCGTGCAGAAAAGGAAGAAGAGTTTTAGCCGTCAGATTCAGCGCAAAGGACCGATAGCCATCAGATCCGTGAGAAAATGCACGAGGTTTAGTCCTTTGGAGCGCACACGAGAATAGTCGAATCACGAAATCTAGGAATTGCGGGGGAATTTCGGCATTTCGGACACCGGGACTTGGAGCGTCAAAGGATCGAGGAGTCATTGCATCGCGAATTCCCGATTCGCGAAGTCCCGAAGAGATCAGGACCGTCCATCTGTAGAGGAGGCGTGTCAAGAAATCTGAAGGCCCATCGGGGTTTCGGATACTGCGAACTCGAAGAGGAAGAGTCGTGAGACATAAAGTCCCGACCCCTAAAACAACAAAAGCATTGGGACCGTTTATTGTTGCAAGGACGTGTGGCAGAGATCCGAGAACCACCGGGATTTCAGATACCGAAAAGTTGGAGGACTAAGAATTGGTCGCAGCGGAATCGCAAAATCACAAGTTCCGAAACCCTGAAAGGTAGACTGTGGTCACAGGGAGCTATCGGTACTTCGGCTACTGGTAAAGAAAAAGGGTAAGAGTTCTGGACTCATGACCCACGAAGTCCCAAAAGGATCGTGAGTCGTCCATTTTGGAGGAGAAGTGTCGAAGATCTATATCTACCGGGAATTCGGGTACTGGGAGAACAAGGAGGAAAGAGTCGGGAGACAAGAAGTCTTAGCTCACAAATTCCCGAAAACATCTTGACCATCCACAAGGAGGACACGTGGCAGCCTTCAAGGTTTCGGGGAAATCCCCGAAAGGAGCATTTCAACATTTCGGCTACCGGGAATGCAAAGTGTAAGATTTCGAGACTCTTGACCCACGAAATCCTAAAAGGATTTGAGTCATTGCATCAAGGGAGGCTCACAGTCGTTGATCTCCCGCAGGAATGGAGTTTCGGCATTTCGGAATTTGGTACTTCAGTATTTCGGATACCGGAAGTTCGAAGGGTCAGGAATTGGAGCAGGAGGATTCACGAAGTTTCGAAACGTGAAATCCCGAAAAGGCGTTCGAGAAGGATAAGCACCAAGATATTTTGGGTTTCAACATATTGAGGGACAGAGAACCGACGGAGTGCCTACATCGCGAAGTCCCGAATCGGGAAATCTTGAAAAGGCGTTCGAGAAGGATAGGCACCAGGATATTTCGGGTTTCAGCATATTAAGGAACAAAGAACCGACGAAGTGCTTGCATTGCAATTCCCTGAATCATGAAAAGTCGATAGCGCTTGAATGATTAGGCGCGTGGTCACCGGTCGTGATCACATAGACGGAGGCTAAGGGCCAAAACAGGGTCATTAAGTATTTTTCGACGTTTCGGCTACCGGGAGTTGGTGAGACAAGACATTGGAGGACTTGTATACAAGAATCCTGAAGTCCCAAAGTGTGAAAGGCCGAAGTCGAGACTCGCGAAATCCTGAATCGCGAAGTTCCGAAGTCACTACAAGAAATTAGTTTACGTGCAGGAAATAGGTAAACACGAAATTTTTCTGACATTTTTTTTCTATTGTGTTAAATTCCTTAAAGATGGCCACATCTAGCAATTTAGGACCAACTCAAGGCCCAATTCTTTTTAGAAAGAATTATGAGTTTTGGTCTCTTCGAATGAGATCCTTCTTGCAAGCACAAGAGTGCTGGGATCCAGTGGATCTTGGATATGTGGAACTAGATCCAGCAGACCTTGTCGCCATGTCCAACCCACAGAGAAATGCTCAGGCAACACAGAGGAACAAAGAGAATAAAGCCAAAATCTGGATTCAAAATTCAGTGGATGACTCGATTTTCTCAAAAATCATAGGCGTTGGTACTTCAAAACAGGCCTGAAACATCCTTAAATCAGCCTACCAAGGAAATGACAGGGTCAAAAAAGTCAAACTGCAGACCTTGAGGATGCAATTCGAGACTTTAAGAATGACAGAGTCTGAAAATGTGGATCAGTTTATGACCAGAGTCATGGGAATCGTGAACCAGATCAGATTGACTGGTGAAGCCATCCATAATCAATGCATTGTTGAGAAAGTCCTCAGAATTTTACCAAAGAAATTCGAAATGGTTGCTACAACAATCCTTGAATCCAAGGATCTGTCATGTTTTTCAACAGATGAACTAATCGGTTCCCTGTTGACACATGAGACCAGACTGTATCTCACAGATGAGTCAATCACCAATGCCTTCAAAATTCAATTCTCCTTCAGCAGAGGGAGAGGTAGAGGAAGAGGCAGAGGTCACCAAGGATGAGGGAGCATTACAAGTAACCAACACTCAAGTGGAGGTCACAGACACCAGCACCCGAATCAGAATTTCCAGCCCCAAAGAGGCAGAGGGAGAAGATCAAATGACAAATCAAGCATACAATGCTATAACTGCAAAAAGTATGGGCACTATGAATCTGAATGCGAGAAGAAGCAAGAAGATCAGTTCTCAGGCAGAGCACATGTCTCAAATCATATGGGAGAAACCTCAGGAGGTATGTTTCTCTCATGTCACAAGACTGAAGAACAACCTAAAGATCTTTGGTTGCTACACAGTGGATGCAACAATCACATGGCAGGTAACAAAGATTTACTTTCATGCATTGATTCTTTAATTTCATCTAATATTACACTTGGAAATGATTTCTTAGTCAAAGTTCAAGGAAAAGGAATTGTACCTATTCTTACTAAACATAATGTAAAGAAAGACATAAACAATGTTTATCATGTTCCAGATCTGAAACATAATCTGCCAAGTGTAGGACAGTTCATTGAACGTGGCTATAAGGTACTTTTTGAGGGAGCATCTTGCAGGATATATGATAAAACCCCCAACAGAAAATTGATTTCTGAAATCCACATGACTCAGAATAGGATGTTTCCCCTGACCCTTAGAACTGCAAATTAGATCCAAACATATGCACAAAGTGCATCCACCCCCAATGAAGCTATGGTTTGGCATACACGATTTGGACATCTAGCCTTTAAGAGTATAAGTTTTCTACAGAAGCACTCCATCGTCAAAGGTCTCCCTATATTCAAAGAGCAAAATCGCCCACGTGAGTCTTGCATACTTGGAAAACATAAGAGAACTAGTTTTCCACAGTCCTCCACTCAAGCCAAACAACATCTTGAACTTGTTCACACCGACCTATGTGGACCAATGAAAACAGAGTCCATAGGTGGTAGATTTTATTTTCTAACGTTTAATGACGACTTTAGCAGGAAAATATGGATCTATTTTCTCAGACACAAGTCTGAAACTTTTGCAAAATTCAAAGAATTCAAAGCAGAAGCTAAAAAATAGAGTGGCAAATATATAAAAGCTCTCAGGTCATATGGAGGAAGAGAATACAACTCCAACGAATTTACAAATTTCTGCAAATCACAAGGCATTATCATGCAAACTACATCCAGGTATACTTCACAATAGAATGGAGTGGCTGAAAGGAAAAACCAGACAATAATGAACATGGAAAGAAGCCTACTCAAAGAGAAATGTTTGTCAAATACTTTTTGGGTTGAAGCAGTAGCATGCTCAACTTATCTCTTTAATAGATCTCCAACCACCAATCTAAAGATGAAAGTCCCTCAAGAAGCATGGAGTGGGACAAAGCTAAATGTTGCACATCTAAGGACATTCAGATGCATAGCATACGCCCACATACCTTCCGAATTAAGGAAGAAACTGGATGATAGAAGTGAGAAATATATCTTTACTAGATACAGTGAAACATCTAAAGCTTACAGGCTTTACAATCCAATCTCAAAGAAACTAATTCTCAGCAGAGATGTAAAATTTCTAGAAAATAAACTATGGAACGAATCTGAAAATCAGCAAATGGACAGTCAAAATCCATTGCTACCTAGTTCTGAAAACGCAGAAAATTCAAGACAGCCAATATCTCAACCTGCTCTTCCAAGATTGTAGGTACAAGGACAAGCTGAAAACTCTCATAATAACTCAACTTCCAGCAGAGACTCATCCTCTAAACTTCAAAATCAGAGAACTCGAAGTTTGAGAGAAATCCATCAGCAGTTGGATTACATTGAATAGTGCAATATTTTTGCATTAATGTCATGTCAACCTACATCTTTTAAAGAAGCAGCTAAGGAGCCACATTGGGTTCAAGCCATGAACCAAGAGATTGACTCCATTGAGAAGAACAAGACATGGGATCTTGTTGATTTGCCCAGACACAAGAAGAGTATTGGTGTCAAGTGGGTTTACAAAACTAAACTCAATGAAAAAGGGTAGATTGAAAAACACAAGGCAAGACTTGTTGCCAAAGGATTCTCACAACAACCAGGTACTGATTATGGTGAAACTTTTTCTCTAGTAGCAAGAATAGACACTGTAAGGACTCTATTGGCCATAACATCCCAACACAAATGGCAAGTATAGCAGATGGATGTCAAGTCAGCTTTCCTGAATGGTTTCTTAGAAGAAGAAGTTTATGTCGATAAACCACCTGGATTTGAAGTCCAAGAGAAGCCAGCCAAAGTATATCAGTTGAAGAAAGCCTTGTATGGCTTAAAGCAAGCTCCAAGAGCTTGGTACAACAGAATTGACACTTACCTGATCAAAAGTAGTTTCAGCAGAAGCCAAAATGAGCCAACTCTTTACACCAAAACAGATCAACACGGTAAAATTTCTATTGTATGTTTATATGTTGATGACATGATATATACTGGAAATATTGAGTTAACCAGTTTTAAACATGCCATGCAATCTGAGTTTGAGATGACAGATCTTGGCATAATGAAATATTTCTTGGGGATTGAGGTTGATCAATCAACCAAAGGAATTTTTGTCTGTCAGAAAAAGTATGTAGCAAACATCATCAAAAGATTCTGCATGGAAGAATGCAATCCAGTAGAAACCCCTATACCCCTAGGCAAAAAATTGAGCAAGAAAGATGAAGGCCCTACAATGGACCCTACCCTGTACAAAAGTTTAGTAGGTAGTTTGTTGTATCTTACAACAACTAGGCCTAATATTATGTATGCATCCAACCTTGTTTCCAGATTCATGGAATCCCCCAAAGATTCTCACTGGAAGATGGTGAAATGAATTCTGAGATATGTTCCAGGAACTCTCAATTTTGGCTTATGGTACACTAAATCTGAGGGATCATCATCTCCCTGGTTACACAAACAATGATTTTGCAAGCAGCCTAGATGAAAAGAAAAGCACCTCAGGACATGTTTTTCACATGGGCATGAACCTGATTTCATGGGCATCAAAGAAGCAACCAATTGTATCAATATCTTTTGTAGAGGCAGAGTATGTCACTGCTACCTCAACTTCCTGTCAAGTTGTGTGGCTAAGAAGAATATTGAAAGATATGTCACATACAAAAAAGGATCCAACTCATATCTTCTGTGACAACACCTCAGCAATTTCTCTATCCAAAAATCATGTGTTTCACAAGAAAAGAAAACACATTGACACTCACTTTCACTTCATCCGCGAGCTAGTCAATAATGGTGATATTGCACTTCAATTATGTGGCTCTCAAGATCAACTTGCAGATATCTTCACAAATCCATTGGGAAAATCCATTTTTGATTTTCAGAGATAGCACTTGGGCATCATCAGTGCTGATGTTTGTAACTGTTGAGTTCAAGAGGGAGTGTTAAATATAATGTAACCTCAACAATCTGACTGTACACTGCCAGTTGTCCTGGCCAGTTGTACTATCATTTCTTGATTTGCTTGAGCCTATTTAGCTCAACTATTTTCCCTTTTCTAATTGTACTCTTTTACTTGCATTCCTAATATACTGAATTCTATTTCTGCTCTGCTCTTTCTCTGTATTCTCTGCTTCTAACACTTTATCATCGTCGTACTCACAATTTATGGCACATAATATAATTCCATCTGCTACGTATTTAATTTCAACAATCATGGCGCAATGTGCTATGGTTGTATGGTAAGTCTTCAATACGTCCAATACGATGGATATTTCTCTCAAGCTTGTTTGTGTTGTACTTATGACATTTTTTGATATGTCTCAGTGACTATTTGTTTGTAACTATTAGGGTTGTTGCTTGTGTTCAGTAATGGAGTTGGCCATCACATACCAACATGCATTCATGCATGGATTTGAGATAACGAAATAAAGGAGGTTTATGCATTACTCCAATCTTAAGGGCATTTTATTAGTTGGGGAAGGAGGTTTTTCATTTTTTTCTATTGGGTGTGCATTCAACATGGTTGTCACCTCTCTGGACAGGACGTGTCTTAAAAAAAAAGGAAAAGTTTCTTTTTTTTAAGAAATTTATATTATTTTTTAATATATAAAGTGGTGTTAAGGATTTTTTGTTTTTAAGGTTTTCTCTTAACAAAGCTGAGAGACAAGATTGAGACGGATCAGTGGTATCCGAAGGCAGAGCGACAAAAAGTTGTGTATCCTTGGTTATTCACTTGAAGAGACTAAATTGCAACGATGGCGAATCTGCTGGGAGAGACCTACCTCAATGAAGCCAACAAGTTAGATGGATTGAACTTCATTAACTGGAAATTCAAGATGTAGACGCTCATGGAAGGCTATCGTGTTTGGAACATTGTGAAGGGAATTGAAGTGAAACCTGATGCGACTGTAGGTGCGACAGCAGCACAGATCCAAGATTCGGAGAAGTGCGAAAACAAGGCAGAGGTATTGTTGTGCATGTCAATTAAAGATAACATAATTACACATATTAGAGAAGCTACAACTTCTGTTGCAAAGTGGACAACGCTTAAAGCATTGTCTGAAACTAGCAACACAAATCACATTCTGTTCCAGAAAACTGAATTGCAAGGCATTAAGATGGATGGAAATGAATCTGTTAGTTCACTTTTGGGTCGTATTAAAGAGGTCAAAGACAAGCTAGTAAATATAGGGGAAATTGTTTCCAACACTGATTTGGCCACTATTACCTTAAATGGTATGCTAGAAGATTATCATATGTTTATAACAGGTCTCACAACAAGGAAGAAACCTCCTACGTTTGAAGAAATGACATGTATTTTTCTACAAGAGGAAGAGAGGTGCGGGAATCTGAAGCCTCACAATACAGATTTGACATTGTGGTCAAATAAGAGATCCTCAAGAGGGAGACCAGGCGAACAAGGCAGAGGAGGCAGTTCATGGAAGAGAGGCAATTCATCGCAGAGAAGACAATCTCCAAGGTCGAATCAAGGTATGCAATATAGCAAGAATGATTCAAAGAGTTGTTTTTATTGTGGTCGACCTGGACATATTGTTAAAGACTGTCATAAGAAGAAGAGTGATGAGGCTAGGAATAAACCTAGAACACACTCAGGTCATTATGAAAAAAAATCTTCAAATCAAGATCTCAGATTATTCATTGCTATTGATGATATCGATGAACCCTCGAATTTTGATTCACAAGATCTTAGGTTGTTTGGGTCTAATGCTTATTTATCTGCTGAAATGGATGATTCTGATGCCTAGTTTGTGGATTCTAGAGAATCAGTACATATGACATGCAATAAGATGTGGTATACTAAATTTAAATAAAAAGAGAATGGAGGCAACATATATCTTGGAGATGATCGTGCTCATCAGGTCAAGGGATACAAAGACATTACTGTGGCATTGCCAAATGGTACTATTCATCACATTTGCAATGTTGTTTATGTGCTAGGAATAAAGAAAAAATTGATCTATGTGTCCACCATTACAAATCATGACTTGAAGGTTGAGTTCTTCAAGAATCATTGCATAGTGAAGGATCTGCTGGACCATTTCAAAACTGTTGCAATGGGAGTTGGATTAGGAGACCTATACAAACTTGATGTTACTAGAAAAGAACATCATGCACTAACTTCTGCAACTATGCCAACAAATATTATTTGGCATCAAAGGTATGGACACATCAATCATCCCGATTTATTGTTATTACAGAAAAATAATATGGTTGAAGGACTTTCCATGTTAAAGAATGAGAATGTTGCGTGTGCTAGGTGTGCATTAGGAAAGATGCACAGAGATGAATTCGACTCTAATCCTGAAAAGAAAAAGAGAGATGTGTTAGATCTTGTGCATAATTATGTTTGTGGGCTTATGCAGACTAGGTCTTTAGGAGGTGCATTTTAATTTATGTTATTTATTGATGATTCCACGAGATACACATGGGTTTACTTTCTTAGAAGAAAAAGTGATGTCTTCGAGTACTTTAAGGAATTTAGAACCATGGTGGAAAAGCAGACAGGAAAATCCATCAAAATCCTCCATTCAGATCAAGGGGGAGAGTATAAATCAAGGGACTTCGACAAACATTGCAAAGATCATGGAATAGTACATTAGTTTACAGTACCTCACACTCCACAACAGAACAGAGTCATTGAACATAAAAATAGAACTCTAGTAGAGTGTGCACGTAGTATGATGAAATGTAAGAATCTCTCGAATGCATTTTGGGCTGAAGCCATAAATACTGCAGTTTATTCAAAGAATAGAATTCCAACAAGGTGTCTTGATAATGTTACTCCTTTCGAAGCCTTGTATGGTTCCAAACCTGTAGTTCATAATTTGAAAGTATTTGTGTGTAAGGCTTTTGCACATATTCCAAAGGAGAATAGGAAGAAATTGGATGCTAAATCCATTAAATGTATTTTCATTGGGTATTGTTCTGAATTCAAAGCATACAAACTGTTTGATCCATCTACTCACAAAGTATTTGCAAGTAGAGATGTACTTTTCCATGAGAAGGAAGCAGGAAATCATGACTACAAGAGTCATGAGGAATGGCATAGACTTCTTGATGAAGGAGTTAAAGAAGAGCAGTAGCAGGAACAACCACCATAGCAGCAACCACAACCGCAGTGACAGCAGTAGCAACAAGAAGGACTGAGTGATATGGACAATTCAAGCAGTCACAGTTCACCTAGAGGCGAAGACGGATATTCACAAAGTGGGGAGGAAGATAATCAGTTGAGAAGATCTTCACGACAGGTTCGGCTCCCTGAGAGGTATAAAGACTATGCCTTAATGAGTAGCATTTCAAATGTCATAGAACCCATGAGTTTTGATGAAGCAAATGAACATGATGAATGACGAAATGCAATGGAGGAAGAATATGAATCTATAATGAAAAACAATACTTGGGAATTGAATGAATTGCCTAAACATAAAAATCCCATTGGATGCAAATGAATATACAAACCCAAGTTTAAATCAGATGGTAGTATAGACAAATATAAGACTAGATTGGTTGCAAAGGGGTATTCACAAACATAAGGTATTGATCATGATGAAACATTTGCACCAGTAGTTAAATTGAATACTATCAGATTGTTAGTTGCTTTAGCTACAAAGTATCATTGGAAGTTGCACCAATTAGATGTTAAATATGCATTTTTCAATGGTGAGTTAAAGGAGGAGGTTTAACTTACTAAACCTGAAGGGTTTGTGGAAGAAGGGCAAGAAACCTTAGTGTGTAAGTTAGAGAAAGCAAAGTATGGACTAAAACAGGAACCTAGGTCATGGTATGAGAATATAGACTCTTTCTTTCTTCAACAAGGTTTTATGAGGAGCAAAAGTGATCCAAATCTATATACCAAATTTGATGAGAAGGGGTATATAGTATTGATTTTCTTATATGTTGATGATTTGATAATTACAGGAAATGCAAAGAAATTAATTGATGAAATCAAGGAGCAGTTGTCAAAAGTTTTTGAAATGAAATATCTTGGTGAGTTACATTACTGCCTAGGGATTGAAGTTTGGAGAAATGAAGAACAAACTTTTGTTTGTTAGAGTAAGTATGTCAGAGAAGTACTTGAGAGATTTAAAATGGATCATTGTAAATCTTCTATTGTTCCCATGCAGCAAAATGTGAAACTTTCTTGTGGTGATAGTTCGAAGGAGGTTAATGGCACTATGTATAGACAAATGGTGGGTAGTTTGAATTATCTCACCACAACCAGACCTAATATTGCATACTCTGTGAGTGTGTTAAGTCAGTTTATGGCGAAACCTCTAGAAAGCCATTGGAATGCAGAAAAGGCTGTACTCAGGTATCTAAAAGGAACACTTGATTATGGTATTAAATATACAGATGCATATGATGTTGAGTTGGCAGGTTACTCAGATTCTGATTGGGCTGACAATATTGATGATCAAAGATCAACCACTGGATATGCATTTGGCATTGGATCTGGGGTTGTTTCATGGAGTAGTAAAAAGCAACCTATTGTATCTTTGTCTTCTACTGAAGGAGAATATAAAGCCCTGTGTGAAACAACTTGTGAATTTGTTTGGTTAAGAAGACTTCTTCAAGATGTTGGAGAAGAACAAAAGGAACCTACGATGATCAAATGTGATAATCAAATTTCAATAAAGCTGGTGAATAATCCGATTTTTCATGCAAGAACAAAGCATGTTGATGCTCAATATCATTTTGTTAGAGAAAAGTTGCAGTTAGATGAATTATCTTTTATGTATTGTAATACTAGTGAAAATGTTGCTGATATTTTCACTAAGCCTCTTGGAAAGATTAAGTTTGAGTTTTTTAGGGAGATGTTGGGTGTAGAATTCAATCCATTCTCCATTAAGGAGGAGACTTGGAAATAATGGAGTAAGAGTCAGTTCGTAGTTGAAATCTACTTCATTGTCTGTAGAGTCTAGTTCTCTGTGGTTTGCATCTAACCTACTAAGTAGGTTAATTTCCTATATAACTATGTAATCATTGTTTCATTCAATAGAGAAGTGAGCGTAGCCTCACCTGTGTGTGTTGTTTTCTCATATTTTAAGTTGATATTAGAGCAGCGTTGGAGATCCAACTCTCTAAGGCGAGATCCAAAGCACGAGATCTCGATTTGATTTGAGAAAAAATCACCATAGCCCCCCCTTACCCAATGTTAGAGAGCGTCGACACACTCACACTTTCTTAATTAATATTTTCGGGCTCCTCATGCTCCCTCTTTATGCATTCAGGAGCATTGAGCACCAACACTCCCTATTCCACACGCAAAGGGTGTTGTGAATTCCACCCAGCGCACCACCTACCATTGAATAGGAGCATTAACACCTCCGTTATCGAATCTTAGGAGTGCCGACCATTTCATTTTGGTGATTTGGTGAAGTTTGTGGTTAGCGTGAAGTTTCTTTGGGTCGCGATCTTTGCTGAGTCGCGAGCTTAGTAGAGAGAGGCACGATTTTGTTGGTCAAAGGAGACCTCTCCTTCAAGACTTTTTTGAAGGTTTGTAATATATGAGAAATAGTGAAGAGTGTGTTGTGGCACAAGATTTCCTTAATGCATGATTTCTTAAGCACATCATGAAGGTTTAATTTGCATGCTTGGAGTTTGCATGCGTGAAGTTTATATAGCTTGCATGCGTGGAGTTTGAATCTCACTTAAGTTTATTAAAGTGGTGGATAACTTTTTATTAAAGCGTGAGGTGAAAAGGGAGTTATTCACTTTTTTTATTAAAGTGGATGTGTGTATTTAAAAAAAAAACTAGGAAAAGCTTCTTTTTTTAAGAAATTTATATTATTTTTTACATATAAAGTTGTGTTAAGGATTTTTTGTTTTTAAGGTTTTCTCTTAAGAATGATGAGAGACAAGATTGAGATGGATTGGTGGTATCTAAAGGCAGAGCGACAGAAAGTTGCATATCCTTGGTTATTCACTTGCAAATACTAAATTCCAGCGATGGCGAATCTGCTGGGAGAGATCTACCTCAATGAAGCCAACAAGTTAGATGGCTCAAATTTCATTAACTGGAAATTCAAGATGCAGACGCTTATGGAAGGCTATGGTGTCTGGAACATTGTGAATGGAACTGAAGTGAAACCTGATGCAACTACATGTGCGACAGGAACATAGATCCAAGATTGGGGGAAGTGCAAAAACAAGGCAAATGTATTGTTGTGCATGTCAGTTAAAGATAGCATAATTCCACATATTAGAGAAGCTACAACTTCTGTTGCAACGTGGACGATTCTTAAAGCATTGTATGAAACTAACAACACAAATCGCATTATGTTACTGAAAACTAAATTGCTAGGCATTAAGATGATGGAAATGAATCTGTTAGTTCATTTTTGGGTCATATTATAGAGGTGAAAGACAAGATAGTAAATATAAGGGAAATTGTTTCCAATATTGATCTGGTCATTATTACCTTAAATGGTATGCTATAAGATTATCATATGTTCATAACAAGTCTCGCAGCAAGGGAGAAACCTCCTACGTCTGAAGAACTGACAGGTATTTTGCTGCAAGAGAAAGAGAGGCGTGGGAATATGAAGCCTCACAATATAGATTTGGCATTGTTGTCAAATAAGAGATCCTCGAGAGGGAGACCATGCAGAAGAGGTAGAGGAGGTAGTTCATGGCAGAGAGGCAATTCATCACAGAGAAGACAATCTCCAAGGACGAATCAACGTATGCAATCTAACAAGAATGATTCAAAGAGTTGTTTTTATGTGGTCGACCTGGACATATTGTTAAAGACTATCATAAGAAGAAGAGTGATGAGGTTAGGAATAAACCTAGAACCCATTCAGGTCATTATGAAAAAAAATCTTCAAATCAAGATCTCAGATTATTTATTGCTATTGAAGATATTGATGAACCCTCGAATTTTGATTCATGGGATCTGAGGCTATTTGTGTCTAGCGTTACTTTATCTGTTGAAATGAATGATTCTAATGCCTGGTTTGTGGATTCTGGAGCATCAATACATATGACATGCAATAAGATGTGGTATACTAATTTTAAAGAAACAGAGAATGGAGGTAGCATATATCTTGGATATGACCGCGCACATCAAATCAAGGGATACAGAGACATTCTTGTGGCATTGACGAATGGTACTATTCATCACATTTGCAATGTTGTTTATGTGCCAGGAATAAAGAAAAATTTGATCTTTGTGTCCACCATTACAGATCAGGATTTGAAGGTTGAGTTCTTCAAGAATCATTTCATAGTGAAGGATCTGCTAGACCATTTCAAAATTGTTGCAACGAGAGTCAGAGCATGAGGCCTATACAAACTTGATGTTACCAGTAAAGCACATCACACACTGACTTATACAACTATGCCAACAGATATTCTTTGGCATCAAAGGTATGGACAGATCAATCATCTTGATTTATTGTTATTACAAAAAAAGAATATGGTTGAAGGACTTCCCATGTTAAAGAATGAGGATGTTGTGTGTGATGGATGTGCATTAGGAAAGATGCACAGAGATGAATTCCCCTCTAATCCTGATAAGAAATAGAGAGATGTGTTAGATCTTGTGCATACTAATGTTTGTGGGCCTATGCTGACTAGGTCCTTAGGAGGTGCATTTTACTTTATGTTATTTATTGATAATTGCACGAGATACACATGGGTTTACTTTCTTAGAAGAAAAAGTGATGTCTTCGAGTAATTTAAGGAATTTTGAACCATGGTGGAAAAGTAGACAGGAAAATCCATCAAAATCCTTCGTTCAGATCAAGGGGGAGAGTATAAATCAGGGGACTTCAACAAATATTGCAAAGATCGTGGAATAGTACATCAATTCATAGTACCTCACACTCCACAGCAGAATGGAGTCGCTAAAAGGAAAAACAAAACTCTGATAGAGTGTGCACGCAGTATGATGAAAGGTAAGAATATCTCAAATGAATTTTGGGCTTAAGCCATAAATACTTCAGTTTATTTAAAGAATAGAAGTCCAACAAGGTGTCTTGATAATGTTACTCCTTTCGAAGCCTTGTATGGTTCCAAACCTACAGTTCATAATTTGAAAGTATTTGGGTGTAAGGCTTTTGCTCATATTCCAAAGGAGAATAGGAAGAAATTGGATGCTAAATCCATTAAATGTATTTTCATTGGATATTGTTCTGAATTCAAAGCATACAAATTGTTTGAACCATCTACTCTCAAAGTATTTGCAAGTAGATATGTACTTTTCCATGAGCAGGAAATGGGAAATCATGACTACAACAGTCATGAGGAATGGCATAGACTTCTTGTTGAAGGAGTTAAATAAGAGCAACAACAACACCCACCACAACAACGACCACAACCACATCAACAACAAAAACAACAAGAAGGACTAAGTGATATGGACAATTCAAGCAGTCACAGTTCACCTAGAGGTGAAGGCAGATATTCACAAAGTGGGGAGGAAGATAATCAGTTGAGAAGATATTCATGACAAGTTTGACTCCCTAAGAGGTATAAAGACTATGCCCTAATGAGTAGCATTTCAAATGTCATAAAACCCATGAGTTTTGATGAAGCAAATGAACATGATGAATCGTGAAATGCAATGGAGGAAGAATATGAATCTATAATGAAAAACAATACTTGGGAATTGACTAAATTGCCTAAACATAAAAAGCCCATTCGATACAAATGGATATACAAACCCAAGTTTAAATCATATGGTAGTATAGACAAATACGAGGTTAGATTGGTTGCAAAGGGGTATTCACAAACAAAAGGTATTGATTATGCTGAAACATTTGCACCAGTAGCTAAATTGAATACTATCAGATTGTTAGTTGCTTTAGCTACAAAGTATCATTGGAAGCTGCACCAATTAGATGTTAAATCTGCATTTTTGAATGGTGAGTTAAAGGAGGAGGTTTACCTTACTCAACCTGAAGGGTTTGTGGAACAAGGGAAAGAACACTTAGTGTGTAAGTTAAAGAAAGCATTGTATGGACTAAAACATGCACCTAGGTCATGGTATGAGAAGATAGACTCTTTCTTTCTTCAACATGGTTTTATGAGGAGGAAAAGTGATCCAAATCTGTATACCAAATTTGATGAATAGGGGTATATAGTATTAATTTCCTTATATGTTGATGATTTGATAATTACAGGAAATGCAGAGAAATTAATTGATGAAATCAAGGATCAATTGTCAAAAGTTTTTGAAATGAAAGATCTTGGTGAGTTACGTTACTGCCTAGGGATTGAATTTTGGAGAAATGTAGGCCAAACTTTTGTTTGTCAGAGTAAGTATGTCAGAGAAGTACTTAAGAGATTTAAAATGGATTAGTGTAAATATTCTATTGTTCCCATGCAAAAGAATGTGAAACTTTCTTGTGGTGATGGTTCAAAGGAGGTGAATGGCACTATGTATAGACAGATGGTGGGTAGTTTGAATTATCTCCCCACAACCAGACCTGACATTGCATACTTTGTGAGTATGTTAAGTCAGATTATGGAGAAACCTCTAGAATCCCATTGGAATGCAACAAAGGCGGTACTCAGGTGTCTAAAAGGAACACTTGATTATGGTATTAAATATACAAATGCATCTGATGTTGAGTTGACAGGTTACTCATATTCTGATTGGGCTGACAATCCAGATGATCGAAGATCAACCACTAGATATGTGTTTGGCATTGGATCATAGGTTGTTTCATGGAGCAGTAAAAAGCAGCCTACTGTATCTTTGTCTTCTACTGAAGGAGAATATAAATCCTTGTGTGCAACAACTTGTGAAGCTGTTTGGTTAAGAAGACTTCTTCAAGATGTTGGAGAAGAATGAAAGGAACCTATGATGATCAAATGTGGTAATGAAAGTTCAATCAAGCTAGCGAATAATACGATTTTTCTTGCAAGAACAAATCATGTTGATGCTCAATATAATTTTGTTAAAGAAAAGTTGCAATCAAATGAAATAGCTCTTATGTATTGTAATACTAGTGAAAATGTTGTTGATATTTTCACTAAGCCTCTTGGAAAGATTAAGTTTGAGTTGTTTAGGGAGATGTTAGGTGTAGAAGTCGATCCATTCTCCATTAAGGGGGAGACTTGAAAATAATGGAGTAAGAGTCACTTCGTAGTTGAAGTCTACTTCATTGTTTGTAGAGTCTAGTTGTCTGTGGTTTGCATGTAACCGACTAAGTTGGTTAGTTTCCTATATAATTATGTAATCAATGTTTCATTCAATAGAGAAGTGAGTGTAGCCTCACCTGTGTGTGTTGTTTTCTCTTAAGTTGGTATCAGAGCAGCGTTGGAGATCCAACTCTGTGAGACGAGATCCAAAGAACGAGATCTCGATTTAATTTGAGAAAAAATCACCGGCGCCCCTTTTACCCAGTGTTAGAGAACGTCGACGCACTCACACTTTCGAAATTAATATTTTCAGGCTCCTCACGCTCCCTTTGTATGCATTCAGGAGCGCTGAGTGTCAAAGCTCCCTATTCAACACACAAAGGGTGTTGTGAATTCCTCCCAGTGCACTAACTTCCATTGAATAGGAGCGTTAACGCCTCCCTTAGTGAATCTGAGGAGCACTGACCATTTCATTTTGGTGAGTTGGTGAAGTTTGTGGTCAGCGTGAAGTTTCTTTGGGTCACGATCTTTGTTGAGTCACGAGCTTAGTAGAGAGAGGCACGATTTTGTTGGTCAAAGGAGACCTCTTCTTCAAAAAAAAATTGAAGGTTTTAATCTGTGAGAAATAGTGAAGAGTGTTGTGCTACACACGATTTCCTTAATGCATGATTTCTTAAGCAAATCATGAAGGTTTAATTTGCATGCTTGGAGTTTGCATGCATGAATTTTATATAGCTTGCATGCATGGAGTTTGAAGCTCACTTAAGTTTATTAAATTGGTGGATATTTTTTTATTAAAGCATGAGGTGAAAAGGGAGTTATTCACTTTTTTTATTAAAGTGGATGTGTCTATTTAACCAAAAAAAAAAAAAAGGAAATTTTTTTTTTTAAGAAATTTATATTATTTTTTAATTTATAAAGTGGTGTTAAGGATTTTTTGTTTTTAAGGTTTTCTCTTAAGAAAGATGAGAGACGATATTGAGATGGATCAGTGGTATCCAAAGGCAGAGCGACAGAAAGTTGCACATCCTTGGTTATTCACTTGTAGAGACTAAATTGCAGTGATGACGAATCTGTTGGGAGAGACCTACCTCAACGAAGCCAACAAGTTAGATGGATCGAATTTCATTAACTGGAAATTCAAGATGTTGGTGCTCATGGAAGGCTATGGTGTCTGGAAAACTACCAAGGGAACTGAAGTGAAACCTGATGTTGCTGTAGGTGTGATAGCAACATAGATCCAAGATTGGGAGAAGTGTGAAAACAAGGCAAAGGTATTGTTGCATATGTCAGTTAAAGATAGCATAATTCCACATATTAGAGAAGCTACAACTTCTGCTGCAACGTGGACAACACTTAAAGCATTGTATGAAACTAGTAACACAAATCGCATTATGTTCCTAAAAACTAAATTGCTAGGCATTAGGATGGATGGAAATGAATTTTTTGTTAGTGCATTTTTGGGCCGTATTAAACAGGTGAAAGAAAAGCTAGTAAATATAGGGGAAATTGTTTCCAACACTGATCTGGTCACTATTACCTTAAATGGTATGCTAGAACATTATCATATGTTTATAACAAGTCTTGAAGCAAGGGATAAACCTCCTACGTTTGAAGAACTGACAGGTATTTTGCTGCAAGAGGAAGCGAGGGGCGAGAATCTGAAGCCTCACAATACAGATTTGGCACTGTGGTCAAATAAGAGATCCTCGAGAAGGAGAGCAAGCGAAAGAGGCAAAGGAGGCAGTTCATGGCAGAGAGGCAGTTCATCACAGAGAAGACAATCTCCAAGGCCGAATCAAGGTATGCAATCTGACAAGAATGATTCAAAGAGTTGTTTTTATTGTGGTCGAACTAGACATATTGTTAAATATTGTCATAAGAAGAAGAGTGATGAGGTTAGGAATAAACCTAGAACACATTCAGGTCATTATGCAGAAAAATATTCAAATCAAGATCTCAAATTATTTATTTCTATTCATGATATTGATGAACCCCCGAATTTTGATTCATGTGATCTTAGGTTGTTTGTGTATAACGCTGATTTATCTGTTGAAACAGATGATCGATACCTGGTTTGTGGATTCTAGAGCATCAGTACATATGACATGCAATAAGATGTGGTATAATAATTTTGAAGAAACATAGAATGGAGCCAGCATATATCTTGGAGATGAACACATTCATCAGATCAAGGGATAGGAAGACATTCCTGTGACATTATCGAATGGTACTATTCATTACATTCGCAATGTTTTTTATGTGCCAGGAATAAAGAAAAAATTGATCTTTGTGTCCACCATTACAGATCAGGACTTGAAGGTTGAGGACTTCAAGAATCATTGCATAGTGAAGGATCTGTTGGACCATTTCAAAACTGTTGCAACGGGAGTCAAACCAGAAAGCCTATACAAAATTGATGTTACTAGCAAAGCACATCACACACTGACTTCTGCAACAATGCCAACATAGATTCTTTGGCATCAAAGTTATGGACACATCAATCATCATGATTTATTGTTATTACAGAAAACAAATATGGTTGAAGGACTTCCCATGTTAAAGAATGAGAATGTTCCATGTGCTGTATGTGCATTAGGAAAGATGCACAAAGATGAATTCCCCTCTAATCCTGATAAGAAAAAGAGAGATGTGTTAGATATTGTTCATACTAATGTTTGTGGGCCTATGCAGACTAGGTCTTTAGGAGGTGCATTTTACTTTCTGTTATTTATTGATGATTGCACGAGATACACATGGGTTTACTTTCTTAGAAGAAAAAGTTATGTCTTCGAGTACTTTAAGGAATTCAGAACCATGGTGGAAAAGAAAAGATGAAAATCCATCAAAATCCTCCGTTCAGATCAAGGGGGAGAGTATAAATCAGGGGACTTCAACAAATATTGCAAAGAGCATGGAATAGTACAACAGTTTATAGTACCTCACACTCCACAGGAGAACGGAGTCGCTGAAAGGAAAAACAAAACTCTGGTAGAGTGTGCATGCAGTATGATGAAAGGTAAGAATCTCTCGAATGCATTTTGGGCTAAAGCCATAAATACTGCAGTTTATTTAAAGAATAGAAGTCCAACAAGGTGTTTTGATAATGTTACTCCTTTCGAAGCCTTGTATGGTTCCAAACTTTCATTTCATAATTTAAAAGTATCCGGGTGTAAGATTTTGCACATATTCCAAAGGAGAATAGGAAGAAATTGGATACTAAATCCATTAAATGTATTTTCATTGGGTACTATTCTGAATTCAAAGCATACAAACTATTTGATCCATCTACTCACAAAGTATTTGCAAGTAGAGATGTACTTTTCCATGAGAAGGAAGTAGGAAATCATGACTACAACAGTCATGAGGAATGGCATAGACTTCTTGATGGAGGAGTTAAAGAATATAAGTAGCCACAACCGCAACGACAACAATAGAAACAAGAAGGACTGAGTGATATGGACAATTCAAGCAGTCACAGTTCACTTAGAGGAGAAGACGGATCTTCACAAAGTGGGGAGGAATATAATCAGTTGAGAAGATCTTCACGACAGGTTCAACTCCTGGAGAGGTAAAAAGACTATGCGCTAATGAGTAGCATTTCAAATGTCATAGAACCCATGAGTTTTGATGAAGAAAATGAACATGATTAATGGCGAAATGAAATGGAGGAAGAATATGAATCTATAATGAAAAACAATACTTGGGAATTGACTGAATTTCCTAAACATAAAAATCCCATTGGATGCAAATGGATATACAAACCCAATTTTAAATCAGATGGTAGTATAGACAAATATAAGGATAGATTGGTTGCAAAGGGGTATTCACAAACATAAGGTATTGATTATGCTGAAACATTTTCACCAATATCTAAATTGAATACTATCAGATTGTTAATTGCTTTAGCTACAAAGTATCATTAGAAGGTGCACCAATTAGATGTTAAATCTACATTTTTGAATGGTGAGTTAAAGGAGGAGGTTTACCTTACTCAACCTAAAGGGTTTGTGGAATAAAGGCAAGAACACTTAGTGTGTAAGTTAAAGAAAGCATTGTATGGACTAAAACATGCACATAGGTCATGGTATGAGAAGATAGACTCTTTATTTCTTCAACAGGGTTTTATGATGAGCAAAATTGATCCAAATCTGTATACCAAATTTGATGAGCAGGGGTATATAGTATTGATTTCCTTATATGTTGATAATTTGATAATTACAGGAAATGCAAAGAAATTAATTGATGAAATAAAGGAGAATTTGTCAAAAAAAATTGAAATGAAAGATCTTGGTGAGTTACATTATTGCCTAGGGCTTGAAGTTTGGAGAAATGTAGGAAATATTTTTGTTTGTCGGAGTAAGTATGTCATAGAAGTACTTAAGAGATTTAAAATGGATCAGTGTAAATCTTCTATTGTTCCCATGCAGCAGAATGTGAAACTTTCTTGTGGTGATGGTTCGAAGGAGGTGAATGGCACTATGTATAGACAAATGGTGGGTAGTTTGAATTATCTCACCACAACCAGACCCGATATTGCATACTCTGTGAGTGTGTTAAGTCATTTTATGGAGAAACCTCTAGAAAGCCATTGGAATGCAGCAAAGGCAGTACCCAAGTATCTAAAAGGAACACTTGATTATGGTATTAAATATACAGATGCATCTGATGTTGAGTTGATAGGTTACTCAGATTCTGATTGGGCTGACAATCTGGATGATCGAAGATCAACCACTAGATATGTGTTTGGCATTGGATCTAGGGTTGTTTCATGGAGCAGTAAAAATCAACCTACTATATCTTTGTCTTCTCTTGAAGCAGAATATAAAGCCTTGTGTGCAACAACTTGTGAAGTTGTTTGGTTAAGAAGACTTCTTCAAGATGTTGGAGACGAATGAAAGGAACCTACAATGATCAAATGTGATAATCAACGTTCAATCAATATGGTGAATAACCCAATTTTTCATGCAAGAACAAAGCATGTTGATGGTCAATATCATTTTGTTAGAGAAAAGTTGTAGTTAAATGAAATAGCTCTTATATATTGTAATACTAGTGAAAATTCTGCGGATATTTTCACTAAGCCTCTTGGAAAGATTAAGTTTGAGTTGTTTGGGGAGATGTTAGGTGTAGAAGTCAATCCATTCTCCATTAAGGGGGAGAGTTGGGAATAATGGAGTAAGAGTCAGTTCATAGTTGAAGTCTACTTCACTGTCTGTAGAGTCTAGTTGTCTATGGTTTGCATGTAACCGACTAAGTAGGTTAGTTTCCTATATAATTATGTAATCAGTCTTTCATTCAATAGAGAAGTGAGTGTAGCCTCACCTGTGTGTGTTGTTTTCTCATATTTTAATTTGGTATCAGAGTAGCGTTGGAGATCCAACTCTCTTAGGCAAGATCCAAAGCACGAGATCTCGATATGATTTGAGAAAAAATCACCGCCGCCCCCCCTACCCAGTGTTAGAGAGCATCAACGCACTCACACTTTTGAAATTAAGATTTTCAGGCTCCTCGCGCTCCCTATGTATGCAATCAGGGGTGCTGAGCATTGACGCTTCCTATTCCACACAAAGGGCATCATGAATTCCGGCCAACGCACCAACTGCCATTGAATAGGATCTTTAATGCCTCCCTTAGAGAATCCGAGGAGCATCGACCATTTCATTTTGGTGAAGTTTGTGGTCAGCATGAAGTTGTGGTCAGCGGGAAGTTTCTTTGGGTCGCAATATTTGTTGAGTCGTGAGCTTAGTAGAGAGAGGCATGATTTTGTTTGTCAAAGGAGACCTCTCCTTCAAGAATTTTTTGAAGGTTTGTAATCTGTGAGAAATAGTGAAGAGTGTTGTGTGGCACATCATTTCCTTAATCCACGATTTCTTAAGCAAATCATGAAGGTTTAATTTGCATACTTGGAGTTTGCATGCTTGAAGTTTATATAGCTTGCATGCGTGGAGTTTGAAGCTCACTTAAGTTTATTCAAGTGGTGGATATTTTTTTATTACAGTGTGAGGTGAAAAGGGAGTTATTCACTTTTTTTATTAAAGTGGATGTGTGTATTAAAAAAAAGAAGAAGGGAAAAGTTTCTTTTTTTAAGAAATTTATATTAATTTTTAATATATAAAGTGGTGTTAAGGATTTTTTGTTTTTAAGGTTTTCTCTTAAGAAAGCGGAGAGACAAGATTCAGATGGGTCTGTTGTATCCGAAGGCAGAGCGACAGAAAGTTGCAGATCCTTGGTTATTCACTTACAGAGACTGAATTGCAACGATGGTGAATCTGCTGCGAGAGACCTACCTCAACGAAGCCAACAAGTTAGATGGCTTGAATTTCATTAACTGGAAATTCAAGATGCAGATGCTCATGGAAGGCTATGGTGTCTGGAGCATTGCGAAGGGAACCAAAGTGAAACCTGATGCAGCTGCAGGTGCAATAGCAACATAGATCCAATATTGGGAGAAGCGCGAAAAACAAGGCAAAGGTATTGTTGCGCATGTCAATTAAAGATAGCATAATTCCACATATTAGAGAAGCTACAACTTCTGCTGCAACGTGGACAACGCTTAAAGCATTGTATGAAACTAGCAACACAAATCACATTATGTTCCTGAAAACTAAATTGCTAGGCATTAAGATGGATGGAAATGAATCTGTTAGTTCATTTTTGGGTCATATTAAAGAGGTGAAAGACAAGCTAGTAAATATAGGGGAAACTGTTTCCAACATTGATCTAGTCACTATTACCTTAAATGGTATGCTAGAAGATTATCATATGTTCATAACAGGTCTCGCAGCAAGGGAGAAATCTCCTACGTTTGAAGAACTGACAAGTATTTTGTTGCAAGAGGAAGAGAGGCACAAGAATCTGAAGCCTCACAATACAGATTTGGCACTGTGGTCAAATAAGAGATCCTCAAGAGGGAGACCATGAGAAAGAGGCAGAGGAGGCATTTCATGGAAGAGAGGCAGTTCATCGTAGAGAAGACAATATCCAAGGCCGAATCAAGGTATGCAATCTAACAAGAATGATTCAAAGAGTTGTTTTTATTGTGGCTAAGCTGCACATATTGTTAAAGACTCTCATAAGAAGAAGAGTGATGATGCTAGGAATAAACCTAGAACACATTCAAGTCATTATGCAGAAAAAATATTCAAATCAAGATCTATGATTATTTATTTCTATTGATGATATTGATGAACCCTCGAATTTTGATTCACAAGATCTTAGGATGTTTGTGTCTAACACTGCTTTATCTGCTAAAACGAATGATTCTGATGCCTAGTTTGTGGGTTCCGGAGCATCAATACATATGAAATGCAATAATATGTGGTATACTAATTTTAAAGAAACACAGAATGGAGCCAGCATATATATTGGAGATGACCGTGCTCGTCAGATCAAGGGATACGAAGACATTCCTATGACATTTTCGAATGGTACTATTCTTCACATTTGCAATGTTTTTTATGTGCCAGGAATAAAGAAAAAATTGATCTCTGTGTCCACCATTACAGATCATGACTTGAAGGTTGGGTTCTTCAAGAATCATTGCATAGTGAAGGATCTGTTGGACCATTTAAAAATTGTTGCAACAGGAGTCAGAGCAGGAGGCCTATACAAACTTGATGTTACTAGAAAAGAACATCATGCACTGACTTCTGCAACTATGCCAAGAGATATTCTTTGGCATCAAAGGTATGGACACATCAATCATCCTGATTTATTGTTATTATAGAAAACGAATATGGTTTAAGGAATTCACATGTTAAAGAATGAGAATGTTGTGTGTGGTGGATGTGCATTAGGAAAGATGCACAGAGATGAATTCCCCTCTAATCCTGATAAGAAAAAGAGAGATGTGTTAGATCTTTTGCATACTAATGTTTGTGGGCCTATGCAGACTAGGTCTTTAGGAGGTGCATTTTACTTTCTGTTATTTATTGATGATTTCACAAGATACAAATGGGTTTACTTTCTTAGAAGAAAAAGTGATGTCTTCGAGTACTTTAAGAAATTCAGAACCATAGTGTAAAATCAGACAAGAAAATCCATCAAAATCCTCCATTCAGATCAAGGGGGAGAGTATAAATCAAGGGACTTCAACAAATATTGCATATATCATGGAATAGTACAACAATTTACAGTACCTCACACTCCATAGCAGAATAGAGTCATTGAAAGGAAAAATAGAACTCTGGTAGAGTGTGCACACAATATGATGAATGGTAAGAATCTCTCGAATGCGTTTTGGGTTGAAGCCATAAATACTGCAATTTATTTAAAGAATAAAATTCCAACAAGGTGTCTTAATAATGTTACTCCTTTCGAAGCTTTGTATGGTTCCAAACCTGCAGTTCATAATTTGAAAGTATTTGGGTGTAAGGTTTTTGCACCTATTCCAAAGGAGAATAGGAAGAAATTGGATGCTAAATCCATTAAATGTATTTTCATTGGGTATTGTTCTGAATTCAAAGCATACAAACTGTTTGATCCATCTACTCACAAAGTATTTGCAAGTAGAGATGTACTTTTGGATGAGCAGGAAACAGGAAATCATGACTACAACAGTCATGAGGAATGGCATATAATTCTTGATGAAGGAGTTAAAGAAGAGCAACAGCCACCACAACAGCAGCCACAACGGCAGGGACAACAAAAGTAGCAAGAAGGACTCGGTGATATGGAAAATTCAAGCAGTCACAGTTCACCTAGAGGCGAAGACAGATCTTCACAAAGTGGGGAGGAATATAATCAGTTGATAATATCTTCACAGCAGGTTCGACTCCCTAAGAGGTATAAAGAATATGCCCTAATGAGTAGCATTTCAATTATCATAGAACCCATGAGTTTTGATGAAGAAAATGAACATGATGAATGGCGAAATGCAATGGAGGAAGAATATGAATCTATAATGAAAAACAATACTTGGGAATTGTCTGAATTGCCTAAACATAAAAAGCCCATTGGATGCAAATGGATATACAAACCCAAGTTTAAATCAAATGATAGTATAGAAAAATATAAGGCAAGATTGGTTGCAAAGGTGTATTCACAAACAAAAGGTATTGATTATGCTAAAACATTTTCATCGGTAGCTAAATTGAATACCATCAAATTGTTTGTTGCTTTAGCTACAAAGTATCATTGGAAGCTAAACTGATTAGATGTTAAATCTGCATTTTTGAATGGTGAGTTAAAGGAGGAGGTTTACCTTAATCAACATGAAGGGTTTGGGGAACAAGGGAAAGAACACTTAGTGTGTAAGTGATATGAAAATAGAAGGTTGACTTGTTATGATATGCAAGCACCCTCTACTTCAATAAAATAAACTTTACAGGACCTTGCTTCATGTGTTAAAATATGCAAGATGAATTATGTGTTAAGTTCATGCTTTCTTTAACTGCTTATGTGTGAGGTCTTTGCAAGATTAAATATGTTGTTTTCATCAATACAAAAGCAAAAATAACTTGCAGCAAATAAAAACCAGCAAACACTCACAACAGTAACAACATGATAAAGGAGTTCACCCCTCTCCGGGCTACATCTCCTTGAGCCTCCATCAATGGACTTGGCTCTCTGGGATTAATTTGTCAAAAATTCTTTTACAAGTCGTTTCTCAACTCCAATGGAAAATATGACTGTACCATTGGGATCAGAACACATAAAAACCCCAAAAATGACTAATAAAACTCTGAAAATGGATCATGGCTCATCCGGGCATGACCTCTTCTACATGTGGCTTTAAGCTTCCATGAGATTCTATATGGAAAAAACACCTGTAACAGTCCTCAAAAGCCTCTGAAACCTGTGACAATGTGTTCAGAGCATAACAATTATCCAAAAATGACTATTTAGTCACAGAAAACAAACTTGGACTCACCAAAACATATCCTCAATCAATGAGGGCTTCAAGTTCCCTGGAGCTTGCTGAAACTTCAATGGCTAAAAACCTGCAAAAGAAGTCTTCAAATGGCTTTGATAACAGTGCCAATGGATTCGGGACGTCCAAAAACCCCTATCTGGGATTTTACGACACCTCAATCGGCCAAAAAATGAGAAAGATAGGCCTCCTGCCATCCTCTTCCTTCAAGCTTGTTGGCTCTGGTTCGCCAAAACGCACCTCTGTGTGCTTCAACCAAGAACATGCTCCAAATTCATGTTTAAACCCAGCACTGACACATAACCGAAAAACGGTGCAAACCATCGAATAGTTAGGGGCACGCCAGCCCCTAACCGCCAAGACCACGGGCACATGGGTCTTCCATAAGACCTCGCGCAATATCAAAAGGGGGCTCCGTTTATAAAACAATGACAAGTGGCGCCAAGGGTCTAACCGTCGGTCATATAAAATAACCACGGGCTTAACCAAAATTCTAACCAAATTCCCGCGCATACAACATATGTTATCGTCATATATCAAATACATACGTCCGGGGCTAAAGTTCATTGTAATACCAAAACCCGCACTCCGTGTATACAATGGTCATATGGTGTATAATGCAACCACAGGCTGGGGCTAAGCCCCAGCTCGAACCCCGCGCCAATATACAAAAACTTTAATTTAAATAAATTTAAATACATATTGTTAAGAAGAAACACTGTGTGGGCTAGTGGTAGCCCACACTCTACCAAAGCGCGAAGCCAAAGGGGGAGGTCCGGGGTTCGATTCCCACAGACTCCATAAATTTTGAACCAATAAACCATTGCCATGGTGCCACGTGGCACCACACCATTTGAAAAAAATGATGCCACGTGTCGACAAATGATTCGCCCAAATCTACCAATCTGAAACTGTCACGTCAGCATGTGCCAACTCAGCTCTTCCATGTCACCTCTACCACGTCAGCATACGATCATGCCACGTCAGCATCCATACGGACTGTACGGATTGCACAGTCAGCGTCCATTTTTTTTACCTGTTTGGCTATTCGAATAGATCGCGATATCTCTCGCTCCTGATGTATGTTTGAGACGAAACGAGTTGCGTTGGGTTCGTGACAACGAGGGTTATGCTCCTGCTCGTTTTGAGGCAATTCCGAGAACTTTGATTTTTGAGCTAAAATTTGACCCTGGTCCAGATTTTGATCAGTAAGTTAAAGAAAGCATTGTATGGACTAAAACATGCACCTAGGTCATAGTATGAGAAGATAGACTCTTTCTTTCTTCAACAGGGTTTTATGAGGAGCAAAAGTGATCCAAATATGTATACCAAATTTGATGAACAGGGGTATATAGTATTGATTTCCTTATATGTTGATAATTTGATAATTACAAGAAATGCAGAGAAATTGATTGATGAAATCAAGGAGCAGTTGTCAAAAGTTTTTGAAATGAAAGATCTTGGTGAGTTAAATTACTGCCTAGGGCTTGAAGTTTGGAGAAATGTAGGCCAAACTTTTGTTTGTCAGAGTAAGTATGTCAGAGAAGTACTTAAGAGATTTAAAATGGATCAGTGTAAATCTTCTATTGTTCACATCCAGCAGAATGTGAAACTTTTTTGTGGTGATGGTTCGAAGGAGGTGAATGGAACTATGTATAGAAAATGGTGGGTAGTTTGAATTATCTCACCACAACCAGACCTGATATTGCATACTCTGCGAGTGTGTTAAGTCAGTTTATGGAGAAACCTCTAGAAATCCATTGGAATGCAGCAAAGACGGTACTCAGGTACCTAAAAGGAACACTTGATTATGGTATTAAATATACGTATGCATCTGGTGTTGAGTTGATAGGTTACTCAGATTCTGATTGGCTGATGATCTGAATGATCGAAGATCAACCACTGGATATGCGTTTGGCATTGGATGCAGGGTTGTTTCATGGAGCATTAAAAAGCAGCCTACTGTATCTTTGTCTTCTATTGAAGAAAAATATAAAGCCTTGTGTGCAACAACTTGTGAAGTTGTTTCGTTGAGAATACTTCTTCAATATGTTGGAGAAGAATGAAAGGAAGCTACGATGATCAAATGTGATAAGCAAAGTTCAATCAATCTGGCGAATACTCCGATTTTTCATGCAAGAACAAAGCATGTTGATGCTCAATATCATTTTGTTAGAGAAAAGTTGCAATCAAATGAAATAGCTCTTATGTATTGTAATACTAGTGAAAATGTTGTTGATATTTTCACTAAACCACTTGGAAAGATTAAGTTTGAGTTGTTTAGGGAGATGTTAGGTGTAGAAGTCAATCCGTTCTCCATTAAGGGGGGGACTTGGAAATAATGGAGTAAGAGTCGGTTCGTAGTTGAAGTCTACTTCACTGTCTGTAGAGTCTAGTTGTCTGTGGTTTGCATGTAACCGACTAAGTAGGTTAGTTTCCTACATAATTATGTAATTGGTCTTTCATTAAATAGAGAAGTGAGCGTAGCCTCACCTGTTTGTGTTTTTTTGGTTGGAAGATTGGTTGTTGTCATTGATGTCAACCCTAGTCATGGGTTTTGGACCACAAGATTGATAAAGGTATTTGGACATGAAGGACAATGCACATCCATATAAAACACCCATGAATGGATAGTATACATCATGTTGTTTCCAGTGGTATGTGGCACGTCACGTGGATCCTCATGGTTGAGGAGAAATTAATTTTTGAAGATGACAAAGTGAATTGAAGAAGGAAGTACATGTAGGCCCTGAGGATAATTAAAGAAAAGAATTACAAAATAAGAAAGTGTGAGGTCAGCCCTAATGTTAAAATGAAGTGAAATAAATGGTATAAATAAGCATCATTATACATTCATTTTGATACAAGTTGAATATCAGAGGAAATAAGAAGTAAAGAAGGCCGGATTTCAAGGGAGGATGAAGTCTTTTGGTGATGTATTATAAGGTATGTTATTTTTAGGTCATCTTACCATTTTTGCTATAACTTTTTTTCTAGAATGATTCAGATGGTGAAATCAATATGGTATTGAGAAGACATATCAAGGTACCTCTGGTAAAAATTTAAGCTCTTGATTTTCTATAATTATGGAGATACACTCTGTGGAAGATAGGGTTTGTGACCAGTCATGAAGTTAGTCAATAAACAGGTGTTCTGGGTAAAATAGTCATAAATTCTTCATCGAGAATCCAAATGACGTGGGACAAATTTCATTGGAAATAGTACAAACTTTGGTTTCTTGTGTGCAATTTTTAGAATCGGATGTTAAATATTGAGCGCGGGGCATGCTGTACATGTTTAGTCTCCTGAATAGACCAGAATTGAATAAAGCCTACCATTCTTTCTATAACTTCTTTTTGGGGAGGATTCAAGGAGTGGAAATTGGAGGAGTTTCAAAGAATACATAGAGTAATATTATATAAAGGATCAGAGTACTCTAAGAATTGAAGAATTGTAGAAATTGAAGAATTATCAGGAAGCATTATCAGGTTCTATGTGATGATTGGTTGATGGTGATGATTTAATGCAAAGTTTTATTATCTCTCATATATTCTTGGGTGGAAGGAAGGGGCAAGGATGGAGAGTTAAACTCTCTCTTGATATTGGGGGATTGTATCTTCCTCTTGGACATTTATCCCTCCCTTTACATTTGGAAGTTGTAGCTACCTTTGGAAGTCATTACTTCACTTGAACAATAACTATTGATTATTTCTTATATATTGTGCATGGTGTATTGTGGTGTATTGGTGTAACTCTTATACTATTGTTCATTTCTCACTGGATATAGTTGAATGGTTTAAGTATAAGTTGAAAAAGGTTTTAAATTGTA